>NIVC01002313.1:25000-184752 GCA_002269645.1 Macrostomum lignano
CAAATCCCCATTGTAAGCAGAATGCTATAAGTTTCATTTTGTCCATCAATATTTTTTTGCAGCATTTTATTGACTGTTTTGTAGCACAAAAAAATGAGAAAAAATTCATTCCATCTATCTGCTCAAATCTGTCATCTCCCCATCTGCGCCTCCCATTCCAGGCAGCAATAGAGGGGCTCTAGGGCTACAGCTTAGAACGCATTCAGGGTGACTCATGATGCGGCTCACACGGGGTAGTTTAGGGTTTTAGGCTGGGGTAGGTTTCTTGTTACTATTATGCACTTCTAGAAACCTGTGTGAATTCATATTTAGTCAGTACACCTGGAATGCTTCTCTCTCCCCCTCTCCCCATGATATCCAGCCTCCATCCGCTCCATCTGTCTGACCTCCGTAGCCTCAAACTCAATAAGTTTCAGCGGGTGCCGATTTTATTGCGACCCGCTGTGAGCGCCTGAGACTGCTATGAGGGGCACCGGCTCCAACGACCTTGGATTTGCGTCTTCGCCTTCGTGAGCTGATTCTGCATAGAAATGCTCTGTCTTAGTTTCCGGTCTTTGTCTCCCTCTTCTTCCCTCTCTCCTCTCATTTGTCACTTCTACCACTTCTCTCATATCTCCCCCTCTCTCTCCGTTTCTCCCTCTCCACCTCTCTCAGCTTCTCTCTCTCTCTCTCTCTCTCTCTCTCTCTCTCTCTCTCTCTCTCTCTCTCTCTCTCTCTCACCCTCTCCCTCTCGCCCTCTCCCTCTCTCCCCCTCTCCCTCTCTCCCCCTCTCCCTCTCTACCTCTCTCCCCTCTCCCTCTCTACCCTCTACCTCTCTACCTCTCTCCCCCTCTACCTCTCTACCTCTCTTCCCTCTCCCTCTCTACCTCTCTCCCCCTCTCCCTCTCTACCCTCTACCTCTCTACCTCTCTCCCCCTCTCCCTCTCTACCCTCTACCTCTCTACCTCTCTCCCCCTCTCCCTCTCTACCCCTCTACCTCTCTACCTCTCTCCCCCTCTCCCTCTCTACCCCTCTACCTCTCTACCTCTCTCCCCCTCTACCTCTCTACCTCTCTTCCCTCTCCCTCTCTACCTCTCTCCCCCTCTCCCTCTCTACCCCTCTACCTCTCTACCTCTCTCCCCCTCTCCCTCTCTACCCCTCTACCTCTCTACCTCTCTCCCCCTCTCCCTCTCTACCCCTCTACCTCTCTACCTCTCTCCCCCTCTACCTCTCTCCCCCTCTCCCTCTCTACCTCTCTCCCCCTCTCCCTCTTTACCTCTCTCCCTCTCTACCTCTCTCCCCCTCTCCCTCTCTACCTCTCTCCCCTCTTCCTCTCTACCTCTCTCCCTCCTCTCCCTCTCTACCTCTCTCCCCCTCCCTCTCTACCCATCTACCTCTCTACTTTCTCTACTTCCTTTCTCTACCCTCTCTTCCTTTCCCCCTCTCCCTCTCCCCTCTCTTCCCTTCTCCCCTCTCTACCTCTCTCATTTCGTCTCCTCCTCATATCCCTCGCATTCTGTACAAAGTTTTGTACAAATCATGAGCTGGATTCGCGGCTCCTCAAAAAGCATAACCGACCCCCTCCTTCTCAGGGCCGCTCAGTATCCCATCCTCTGCATGTGAAATTTCCAAGTTTTCAATCCCCTCTTTTGGCTCCTTCGCGATCAGCCGCCACCCCGAATCCAGTTCTCCCGCAGCCGAAATTTCCCCGGAGGCCCCCCGCTGGGTCAGCCAGCCGTCTTCACAAATCGCAAAATTTGCACTGGAGTTTTACCCACTGCTCAGAATCCCACAGAACCGCATCACCCCCACTCGGTGTCCTCAGACTGGGCAACATGGGAACGTCTTTAACAATTCAAACTAATTTCTTGGGCCTCCCCAAAAAAAGAGTCTTAGATTCCCAAAGCCAATCACCAGGGCCTTCAGATTTCTCCTAGTGGGCTGTTTCATATTTTCCTAAAGGCTTGCATTCTTGCTATCCCAACTTTAAATTACATTGTAAATGGCACTTTAACTTTTTTAAACTGGCACTTGAACCATCAAAAATGGCACTTCAACTATCAAAAATGGCACTTCAACTATCAAAAATGGCAATTCAACAATCAAAAATGGCACTTCAACTATCAAAAATGGCAATTCAACTATCAAAAATGGCACTTCAACTATCAAAATATGGCACTTCAACTATCAAAATATGGCACTTCAACTATCAAAATATGGCACTTTAACTATCAAAATATGGCACTTCAGCTATCAAAAATGGCACTTCAGCTATCAAAAATGGCACTTCAACTATCAAAAATGGCACTTCAACTATCAAAAATGGCACTTCAACTATCAAAAATGGCACTTCAGCTATCAAAAATGGCACTCTTCAAGAGTACTAGAGAGGATCTCACTTTTGCACAAATCGCCTCCAGTACAATTTCTTTGCTGCTTGCTCCCGCCAGCCAGCTCGGCAGACCATGTGGACGAGCCTTCGACGCCTTCGTCAGAGCCTCCGCTGCAGGGCCGCCCGCCGTTCCTCGGAGGCGGATTGTTGCACAGGCGCTGGCGCACCGACACGCAGTCGGCGTTGCAGATGCCCCAGCTGCTCCACTCGCCCCAGCGACCGTGCACTGCAGAGCAGGGGGGTGGGGAGCGTGAGAGTGTGAGAATTCGCTGCGCTTGTTGCCTTGCTACTTGCATCTCGCTCTGCATCTGATAGATCTCACTACCGCAATAATCTCCTCCATGTAGGTCTCTCCCTGCATCCTTCTCCTCCCTTCGTGTGGCTACCTGTATCTCGCTCCCTTCAACTCCCTCCCTACATCTTTCCTTCTTGAATCTCCCTCCCTACATCTTCCCTCCCTTCATCTCCCCTCCCTGCATCTCCCCTCCCTGCATCTCTCCTCCCTGCATCTCTCCCCCTTTCATCTCCCCTCCCTGCATCTCCCCTCCCTGCATCTCCCCTCCCTGCATCTCCCTCCCTTCATCTCCCCTCCCTGCATCTCCCCTCCCTGCATCTCTCCTCCCTGCATCTCTCCCCCTTTCATCTCCCCTCCCTGCATCTCTCCCCCTTTCATCTCCCCTCCCTGCATCTCCCCTCCCTGCATCTCCCCTCCCTGCATCTCCCCTGCCTGCATCTCCCTCCCTTCATCTCCCCTCCCTGCATCTCCCCTCCCTGCATCTCCCCTCCCTGCATCTCTCCTCCCTGCATCTCTCCTCCCTGCATCTCCCCTCCCTGCGTCTCCCCTCCTTTCATCTCCCCTCACTGCATTTCCCCTCCCTGCATCTCGCTCCCTTCATCTTCTCTTCCTGCATCTCCTCCTGCATCTCCAGTGCATGAACCCTCTTCAAATCTCTCTCACTGAATCTCCCTTGAGAGCAAGAGGAAAGGCTGACAGCCTCAAGGAGGGGGGGGTCTCCCCGGGTTGATAAACAGACAAATTTCTCTCGTATTGAAAGCAGCAGAAAAATCGCGCACGCTACTTCAAACTGTTTACGCTTCAATAAAGAGTATTTTTCTGCTTCTAGCAGAAACTGCATTTAGCAGCAGAAGAAGAGATTCTGTCCTCGGCTGGGCGGTGAATGAGTGAAAAAGTGCAGCAATTGTCAACGTGCACAGAGAGGCCGGGACCGACTTCTTTGAGTCAAAGATACCTATTGAGCCCCTCAAAGCCGGCATCCTGCGCTCCACCAAGCACTCAAACAAATTCACAGCCACTCGAGTATCTCCGGAACAGAATTAAATCCATTTGATTTGCATTTTTAACTAGCCAATGCTTTCTTGAGTGCCCCCCCCCTGAGAGATGCAAATTCATTTGTATAGCGAGTAGCTTACAGTCAGAATAGACTTTTTGCTTAATTCTATCTTTGTTTCTTTATTGAACTCAATCAATGAATTTGAGGCCCGCTTATCCACTGCAGAAAGTCTACTCTTTCCAATTGATTGATTTTTTTATTTACAGTTTTACTCTGCAGGGGGCATCACGCGAGTCAAGGTTTTATCCTTGCCTGATCATCCAGGATACATTCCCACCCTGCATCTAGCTGTCCCTTCACCTCCCACCCTGCATCTATCTATATGTCCCTTCATCTCCCACCCTGCATCTAGCTGTCCCTTCATCTCCCACCCTGCATCTATCTATATGTCCCTTCATCTCCCACCCTGCATCTAGCTGTCCCTTCATCTCTGACCCTGCATCTAGCTGTCCCTTCATCTCCGACCCTGCATCTAGCTGTCCCTTCACCTCCCACCCTGCATCTATATGTCCCTTCACCTCCCACCCTGCATCTAGCTGTCCCTTCATCTCCCACCTGCATCTATATGTCCCTTCACCTCCCACCCTGCATCTAGCTGTCCCTTCATCTCCCACCCTGCATCTATATGTCCCTTCATCTCCGACCCTGCATCTAGCTGTCCCTTCACCTCCCACCCTGCATCGAGCTGTCCCTTCACCTCCCACCCTGCATCTATATGTCCCTTCACCTTCCACCCTGCATCTAGCTGTCCCTGCATCTCCAAAACTGCATCTAGATGTACCTTCATCTCTCACCCTGCATCCCTCCGACTCACCGGTGCACCTGCTGCTGCAGTCCTCTGCTTGACTCCGCTCTCCCTCGCAGGGCTTGCCGCCCAGCTTTGGCTCCGGACTGTCGCAGTACCTCAGCCTTGAGCGGCGCTGGCTGAAGCAGATCTCCGGGCAGCTGACGGCTTCGGAGGATGGCGCCGTTGTGTCCATCTGGCAGCCGGGGTCGCAGCCGCTCCAGGCGGACCAGGAAGACCAGCCTCCGTTCACTGGGTTGAGGCAGGAGTTCGGTGTGTAATAGGATTTTTGTGCTTGGTTTCTGTATGCCGCTGGCCTCCCAGATCCGTAGATGCTGGACCAGCCTCCCAGATCCCCAGTTGCTGAGCCAGCCACCCAGATCCTCAGTTGCTGGGCCAGCCTCTCAGATCCCCAGTTGCTGAGCCAGCCACCCAGATCCTCAGTTGCTGGGCCAGCCTCTCAGATCCCCAGTTGCTAAGCCAGCCTCCCAGATCCTCAGTTGCTGGGCCAGCCTCTCAGATCCCCAGTTGCTAAGCCAGCCTCCCAGATCCACAGTTGCTGGGCCAGCCTCCCAGATCCGCAGTTGCTGGGCCAGCCTCCCAGATCCGCAGTTGCTGGGCCAGCCTCCCAGATCCGCAGTTGCTGGGCCAGCCTCCCAGATCCTCAGTTGCTGGGCCAGCCTCTCAGATCCCCAGTTGCTGAGCCAGCCACCCAGATCCTCAGTTGCTGGGCCAGCCTCTCAGATCCCCAGTTGCTAAGCCAGCCTCCCAGATCCTCAGTTGCTGGGCCAGCCTCTCAGATCCCCAGTTGCTAAGCCAGCCTCCCAGATCCTCAGTTGCTGGGCCAGCCTCCCAGATCCGCAGTTGCTGGGCCAGCCTCCCAGATCCGCAGTTGCTGGGCCGGCCTCCCAGATCCGCAGTTGCTGGGTCAGCCTCCCAGATCCGCAGTTGCTGGGCCAGCCTCCCAGATCCGCAGTTGCTGGGCCAGCCTCTCAGATCCGCAGTTGCTGGGCCAGCCTCCCAGATCCCCAGTTGCTGGGTCAGCCTCCCAGATCCTCAGCTGCTGGGCCAGCCTCTCACATCCTCAGTTGCTGAGCCAGCCTCCCAGATCCTAAGTTGCTGGGCCAGCCTCCCAGATCCTCAGTTGCTGGGCCAGCCTCTCACATCCTCAGTTGCTGAGCCAGCCTCCCAGATCCTCAGTTGCTGGGCCAGCCTCCCAGATCCGCAGTTGCTGGGCCAGCCTCCCAGATCCCCAGTTGCTGGGCCAGCCTCCCAGATCCCCAGCTGCTGGGCCAAAGTCTGTACTGTTTTATAATCTGCATACAGATGATGGGCCGAATTTTAGCTGGGTCGAACTTCAGAAATTGATGAAGAAATAAAGAAAAATGGAAGAGGGAAGACGGCCTGACCGGCGCCACCCCAGCCCTCACGCCTGAGCTGCTTGGGTGCAAATTTGCTCAATGATTGATACTGGCCAGCCTGCACCGCGGTCCTGACGGTGGCGCTGGGAATGGTGTAAGGGCTGGGGCCAGCCGAACTCTCGATATATTGAAATATAAATTCGGAAGGGAAATTAATTCATACGGCCCCGCAGTGTGCGGCTCGGTCAACCGCCACAGATTTTTCTTAGAAGCAGAAATCCAAGAGGCGAGAGAGAGAGGCCTTGAAGTGGAAAAATCAAGTTTATTGGCCGATGAGGCCTCTGAGGGCTGAAACTCTTCTAGGCGGGAAAGTGAACTGCGGTTTGTTTTGCTTTCTAATGACATCTTTCTGAATATCTGTTCGCATCTTTTAATAGCCGTTTTGTATCTTTCTGTATCTTTCTGTATCTTTCTGTTTCATTCTGCATCTTTCTGTATCATTCTGTATCATTCTGTGTCATTCTGTATCTTTCTGTATCTTTCTGTATCTTTCTGTATCTTTCTGTATCTTTCTGTATCATTCTGTATCCTTCTGTATCTTTCTGTTTCATTCTGTATCATTCTGTATCTTTCTGTATCTTTCTGTATCTTTCTGAATCTTTCTGAATCTTTCTGTATCTTTCTACACCGTTTCATCGAACTTTTCTTTCGCATCCGTACCTATTCCACCCCTACATGATAGTATACAAAACCATCTGTTTACAACCTAAACAGAAGTGGAGGATGAAATGTCCCAAACAAAGTACTTCTCTCAATCCCCCCTCCCCTCGTCGATTCGGATCTTCCCACCACTGCGCTCTGCCGTGCTGTTCAGATCGCGAATTTTGCCGGTCTCCTGCCGGTTGAACAAATCCTCAAAAGTCTTAAGTCACTTTCAGAGAGACTTCCAAAGAAAGAAAAATCTAAGCATTCAGCAGCCCTTGAATCCTTCATCATCTTCAGCGTTCGTTAGTTCCACTGCGCGTGTGTGTGTGTTTTGAATTGCGGCCGAGCTAGAAAATATGCCGGCCCCCAAGTCCCAGAGATGGCACGGGGAGATTATCCTTGCTCCTGAAAAATCCCCCCAGCCTCTAATCCCCCAGAAAGTTGTCTGCCTCTACCTGGCCGGCAACTGCTGCCCCCCTTTATACCCTTAAGTCGCCCTCTCCGGGGCTTTGGGGATTAGCCGGGCCAGAGGGGGGGTGAAAGCTAAAAAATAATTATTTACAGTCGGATTGAAGTTGACAGAGTGGACTGGGGTTAGAGGCGCTGCAGATCTGGGCAATACACGATATGTATCGAAAGTGTTGGTGTTTTCTTTGTTCTGGTTTGTACAATAGCGAGAGTCTGTGTGGTTCCACTTCCCAATGGATTCGTGTTAAAAGTAGATATAAATAGTGGGGAAGGGTTCGAGATGAAGGGATCGAAGTGGCGCAGGGTCGGAGATGAAGGGATCAAAGTGACACCAGGGTCGGAGATGAAGGGATCGAAGTGGCGCAGGGTCGGAGATGAAGGGATCGAAGTGGCGCAGGGTCGGAGATGAAGGGATCGAAGTGGCACCAGGGTCGGAGATGAAGGGATCGAAGTGACACCAGGGTCGGAGATGAAGGGATCGAAGTGACACCAGGGTCGGAGATGAAGGGATCGAAGTGACACCAGGGTCGGAGATGAAGGGATCGAAGTGACACAGGGGCGGAGATGAAGGGATCGAAGTGACACCAGGGTCGGAGATGAAGGGATCAAAGTGACGCAGGGTCGGAGATGAAGGGATCAAAGTGACACCAGGGTCGGAGATGAAGGGATCAAAGTGACGCAGGGGCGGAGATGAAGGGATCAAAGTGACACCAGGGTCGGAGATGAAGGGATCAAAGTGACGCAGGGGCGGAGATGAAGGGATCAAAGTGACGCAGGGTCGGAGATGAAGGGATCAAAGTGACACCAGGGTCGGAGATGAAGGGATCAAAGTGACGCAGGGGCGGAGATGAAGGGATCAAAGTGACACCAGGGTCGGAGATGAAGGGATCAAAGTGACGCAGGGGCGGAGATGAAGGGATCGAAGTGACGCAGGGGCGGAGATGAAGGGATCAAAGTGACACCAGGGTCGGAGATGAAGGGATCGAAGTGACACCAGGGTCGGAGATGAAGGGATCGAAGTGACACCAGGGTCGGAGATGAAGGGATCGAAGTGACACCAGGGTCGGAGATGAAGGAATCATAGTGACACCAGGGTCGGAGATGAAGGGATCGAAGTGACGCAGGGTCGGAGATGAAGGGATCGAAGTGACACCAGGGTCGGAGATGAAGGGATCAAAGTGACACCAGGGTCGGAGATGAAGGGATCGAAGTGACACAGGGGCGGAGATGAAGGGATCGAAGTGACACCAGGGTCGGAGATGAAGGGATCAAAGTGACGCAGGGTCGGAGATGAAGGGATCAAAGTGACACCAGGGTCGGAGATGAAGGGATCAAAGTGACGCAGGGGCGGAGATGAAGGGATCAAAGTGACACCAGGGTCGGAGATGAAGGGATCAAAGTGACGCAGGGGCGGAGATGAAGGGATCAAAGTGACGCAGGGTCGGAGATGAAGGGATCAAAGTGACACCAGGGTCGGAGATGAAGGGATCAAAGTGACGCAGGGGCGGAGATGAAGGGATCAAAGTGACACCAGGGTCGGAGATGAAGGGATCAAAGTGACGCAGGGGCGGAGATGAAGGGATCGAAGTGACGCAGGGGCGGAGATGAAGGGATCAAAGTGACACCAGGGTCGGAGATGAAGGGATCGAAGTGACACCAGGGTCGGAGATGAAGGGATCGAAGTGACACCAGGGTCGGAGATGAAGGGATCGAAGTGACACCAGGGTCGGAGATGAAGGGATCGAAGTGACACCAGGGTCGGAGATGAAGGGAAATCGATCCTTAGACAAGACTCTATGAAGGCCATCAGTTCCGTCTCATTCATCAGATTTCAGCAAGGAAATTCCACGACTTTGGTGGCCTGCGACAGAAGTTTCTCTTCAGAAGCAACGGGCATCGGCAATTTGTCATCCGGGGCCGGAGGGCCAGGAAATGTTTTCTTTCATCCGCGCTGCAACCTTTGTCTGGTCTTGGCTGTTCCAATGGCTATTGCTTCTTGTAAAATCATAAAGTGGTCAACAACAATGTCTCCTTCTGGCGAAAGCGAAAAGAAAATCCAAATAGAATTCTTTCTTTCCTCTTCTAGGGGGAGGCGAGCAGCTGTTGCAGAATCCAGAAGATATTTATCATTTCCCCGTAAGAGAATTCTTTTCAAATGACCATTTAAGAGAGGCAAGGCCTGTTCTTAATATGTCTGTAGGTTTTCATTGCCAAAGAAAATTTTTTTGCTTTGGAATTTTATTGGGATGCGATAATTTCTGGGTTAATGTTTGTTAAAGCAGCGTTTTATTCTGGAATGAAACAGATGCAGCTGTTCGATTGAAACTGTGCTGCATCATCCTTATCTCATCTCATCTCTCATCTCATCTCTCATCTAATCTCTCATCTCATCTCTCATCTCATCTTATCTCTATCTATCTCCCTGAATCTCATCTTTATCTAGCTCCCTACATATAATCTCTATCTAGCTCCCTGCATCTCATCTCATTCCAGCTCCTTGCATCTCATCCCTATCTAGCTCCCTGCATCTCATCTCTATCTATCTCCCTGCATCTCATCCCTATCTAGCTCCCTGCATCTCATCTCTATCTAGCTCCCTGCATCTCATCTCATTCCAGCTCCTTGCATCTCATCCCTATCTAGCTCCCTGCATCTCATCTCTATCTCCCTGCATCTCATCTCTATCTATCTCCCTGCAGCTCATCTCTCATCTCATCTCTCATCTCATCTCATCTCTATCTAGCTCCCTGTATCTAATCTTTATCTAGCTCCCTGCATCTCATCTCTATCTAGCTACCTGCATCTCATCTCTATCTAGCTCCCTGCATCTCATCTCATTCCAGCTCCTTGCATCTCATCCCTATCTAGCTCCCTGCATCTCATCTCTATCTATCTCCCTGCATCTCATCCCTATCTAGCTACCTGCATCTCATCTCTATCTCCCTGCATCTCATCTCTATCTATCTCCCTGCATCTCATCTCTATCTATCTCCCTGCATCTCATCTCTCATCTCATCTCTCATCTCATCTCATCTCTATCTATCTCCCTGAATCTCATCTTTATCTAGCTCCCTACATATAATCTATATCTAGCTCCCTGCATCTCATCTCATTCCAGCTCCCTGCATCTCATCTCTATCTAGCTCCCTGCATCTCATCTCATTCCAGCTCCTTGCATCTCATCCCTATCTAGCTCCCTGCATCTCATCTCTATCTATCTCCCTGCATCTCATCCCTATCTAGCTCCCTGCATCTCATCTCTATCTATCTCCCTGCATCTCATCTCTATCTAAGCTCTCTGCATCTCATCTCTATCTAAGCTCCCTGCATCTCATCTCATTCCAGATCCTTGCATCTCATCCCTATCTAGCTCCCTGCATCTCATCTCTATCTATCTCCCTGCATCTCATCCCTATCTAGCTCCCTGCATCTCATCTCTATCTATCTCCCTGCATCTCATCTCTATCTAAGCTCCCTGCATCTCATCTCATTCCAGATCCTTGCATCTCATCCCTATCTAGCTCCCTGCATCTCATCCCTATCTATCTCCCAGCATCTCATCTCTATCTAGCTCCCTGCATGTAATCTCTATTTAGCTCCCTGCATCCCATCTCTATCTAAGCTCCCTGCATCTCATCTGATTCCAGCTCCTTGCATCTCATCCCTATCTAGCTCCCTGCATCTCATCTCTATCCAGATCCCTACATCTTGATCCCTACCTACTTCCATGCATCTCACCTTTCCACCGTTCCTATCCCCCCCCCAACTCACCGTGGATAATCAGACTGGCCGATTTGGACCGGACCTTCACGCCCAGAATCTCGGCCACGCAGCTGTAGTTGCCGGCATCCTCCAGCCTCAGCGGTCGGATGATGAGCTGGCCCTGGTGATCCACGGTGAATCGAGCGCCGTCTGGTTCAGTCAGGTTCAACGGATGGCCGTTCTTGAGCCAGCTCACCTGGCGGCGAAATTGGTTTAAGCTGACTCTTTGTCAACTATGATCTCGTATTGCTGCATATGACTATGACAGGTCAATCATAAAAAGTAAATATGATCAATTTGTCATAATTTTGATTATCTATGACGCATTAGTCATAATATTGATTGTCTATGACCAATTAGTCAAAATATTAATTGTCTGTGACCTATTATCCATAACACTGAATGTCTATGACCAATTATCCATAACACTGAATGTCTATGACCAATTATCCATAAGACTGAATGTCTTATGACCAATTATCTATAACACTGAATGTCTATGACCAATTATCCATAACACTGAATGTCTATGACCAACTATCCATAACACTGAATGTCTATGACCAACTATCCATAACACTGAATGTCTATGACCAACTATCCATAACACTGAATGTCTATGACCAATTATCCATAACACTGAATGTCTATGACCAATTATCCATAAGACTGGATGTCTATGACCAATTATCCATAACACTGAATGTCTATGACCAATTATCCGTAACACTGAATGTCTATGACCAATTATCCATAACAATGAATGTCTATGACCAATTATCCATAAGACTAATGACTGGCTGTAGCAGGTCATAGACATTCAGTGATTTAGCATGACTGATCAGTCATAGAACTGTCCATGAATTATTAAATGACAAATATTAAAATGACTATAACAAAATATCTCATCTCATGTTACTTGAAAACAACAATGATAGATAGAATTTCTCATAATCCTGTTCCTGACTAATTGTGGAACGAAGACAGAAAACTCAAACTCAAAGAGCAACAATGAAAGATCACACAAGCAGAAAATTACCAGCAGTCACGCTAGCTCTCCCCCCCCTATTATTCTCTTTGCCATTTCTCGAATTTCTGTTACCAAGGCGAGGAAGGCGCACCTGCTGCTCTCGGTTTCGTGAGAAACTCCCTCAAACATTAAGGAATTTATGGAACAGAATTCGTGAACAGTTTTGCGCTTATACAAAATCTGATATATATCTGATCTGGCAAACGTCATTTTTCTGAAAATGCCTCCGCGAAAAATGACGGTAGCTAATGGAATTGTGGGCTCGTAAGCTCAGGTCTGATTGCTGAGGAGATAATTAACTGGCAATTATAGTATATACTCTTGGTTGGCTGCGACATTTCGTGTTGCTGGGGCTCAATTATATATTGATTAATGCTATTAAAATCAAGGCATTTTTACCTCTTTCCCATCTCCTCTGTTCTGTCTACTCTTTCCTCTCCCCTATCCACTCTTTTACCTCTCCTCTCCCATATTCCTTCCCTTCTTTCCCTCTTTTCCCTCTTCTCTCCTCTCTCTACACTCTCATATCCTCTCTTTCTCCTCTTTTCTTCCCTCTCTACCCTCTTCTCTCCCCTTTCTCCCCTCTCTCCCCTCTCTCCCCTCTCTCCCCTCTCTCCCCTCTCTCCCCTCTCTCCCCTCTCTCCCTCATCTCTCCCCTCTCTTCCCTTTCCCCCTCTTCTCTTCCCTCCCCCCTCTTCTCTTCCCTCTCCACCCTCTTCTCTCCCCTCTTCTCTTCCCTCTCCACCCTCTTCTCTCCCCTCTTCTCTTCCCTCTCCACCCTCTTCTCTCCCCTCTTCTCTTCCCTCTCTCCCCTCTTCTCTCTTCTCTCCCCTTCTTTACCCTCTCCTATTCTCTCTCTCCTCCTCTCCTCTCCGCCTCTCCCTTCTCACCGTCGGCTTGGGTTTGCCCTTGGGCGGTGTGCAGGACATGAGCAGGTTGCTGGTGTCCAGGGGTACGTTAGCCGGCAGCGGGTCGAACTGGAACGAGTGCGACTCAAAGCCTGAAAAAGTTTTGTAAGAGACTATAGTTAGTATTGAATAGATTTTATATAGTTGTTAGGAAGAACACTGACTATTCAACGCCTTCCATTTAGATTTGAATGCAAAATAGTGCATGAATGAGAAGAAAATTCTAGAATCGGATGAAAAATTCAATTTATCCTAAGTGATTTCCGTCCCCCCCCCCCGAGTTGATGGCCATTAGAGACTGGAGCTTGAGCAGTGTTCTCAGAGTTCTCCGCTGACTCTTTTTGCCGCCAAATTGACTATTTTTCTCTGCATATCTTGAAAACAAATTTGTATGAATAGATGCTTGGGTGTAGATTTCTCTGATAAAGCCCCATCCTCAGTGAGAAGTTATTTGTCTAAAAAGCGTTACATCTCTGAAATTCACGAGCATATACGCTCGGACACCGTACTTGAACTGTGTTTTAGGCTTAATATGACCCCTATACCCCCACTCCCACACTCTACCCGCGTTCATTTAATGGGATGCTGCTCCCCTCTACGCCCATTCCCTGTTCATTTAGTGGGGTGCTGCTGCCCCTCTACCCCTTTACCCCCGTTCCGCGCTCATTTAGTGGGGTGCTGCTGCCCCTCTACCCCCCTTACCCCGTTCCCCGCTCATTTAGTGGGGTGCTGCTGCCCCTCTACCCATCTACCCCCGTTCCCCGCTCATTTAATGGGGTGCTGCTGCCCCTCTACCCATCTACCCCCGTTCCCCGCTCGTTTAGTGGGGTGCTGCTGCCCCTCTACCCATCTACCCCCGTTCCCCGCTCATTTAATGGGGTGCTGCTGCCCCTCTACCCATCTACCCCCGTTCCCCGCTCGTTTAGTGGGGTGCTGCTGCCCCTCTACCCATCTACCCCCGTTCCCCGCTCATTTAGTGGGGTGCTGCTGCCCCTAACTCCGTTTCCACATTGTGTTTAAGAGTGATCCTCCTATCTCCGCTGCAGCCAAAAAGACGAGGTACGAGCTACTGCCAGGAAAAAATCATAACTAATTTTGCATTCTCTAGAAAGTCCCTAACATACATGTATGCTTTTAGGCGTCCAAGGAATAGTTTGGTGCTACATGTAAGTCTCAAATTCCTCGCGGCATCACCTTCCCATTCAATAGTGTGCGTTCGTCAATTCCTAGCAGCTTATCTTATCTCTCAGCCAGAGCGCCGAGGCCCTTGTCCGACCCTGAGAGGTAATTAAAAACACGAGAAAACCGTCTGACAAAAGCTGATGAACAATTTTCTAGTTTTCCCAAAAGAAGCTTTATCTATAGCATCCCATTTCCCATCATCAGTATTGCTTTTCCCCATCTTGTATAGGAATGCAGCACACCACCAGCGCGTCTGTCAGTCAGCATTTCAGCGTATTATCAAACAGTCTAAAGAGTTGTGTAATAAAATCCACCAAAATGCTACTCATTTTCTGTATGCTTTACCGGAGAATGCGATGCTTAAAAAACAATGGACTTTAAAGTCTAGGAGCAAACTGAAAGCAGTCCATCTGTTCACGTCCCTGTCCATATGTGTTCTATCACTCTGTCTATCTGTGTTCTATCTCCCTGTCTAGCTGTATTCTATCTCCGTGTCTATCTGGGTCCCTTTCTATCTGTGTTTCATCTTTGTCTATCTATGTTCTATCTCCCTGTCTATCTGTGTTCTATCTCCCTGTCTATCTGGGTTCCATCTCCCTGTCTATCTGGGTTCCATCTCCCTGTCTATCTGTGTTCTATCTCCCTGTCTATATGTGTTCTATCTCCCTGTCTATCTGGGTTCCATCTCCCTGTCTATCTGTGTTCTACCTCCCTGTCTACTCTTTGTTCTATCTTCCTGTCTATCTGGGTTCTATCTCCCTGTCTATATGTGTTCTATCTCCCTGTCTATCTGGGTTCCATCTCCCTGTCTATATGTGTTCTATCTCGCTGTCTATCTGGGTTCCATCTCCCTGTCTATCTGTGTTCTATCTCCCTGTCTATATGTGTTCTATCTCCCTGTCTATATGTGTTCTATCTCCCTGTCCATCTGGGTTCCATCTCCCTGTCTATCTGTGTTCTATCTCCCTGTCTATCTGTGTTCTATCACCATGTCTATCTGGGTTCTATCACCATGTCTATCTGAGTTCTATCTCCATGTCTATCTGTGTTCTATCTCTCTATTTATTTGTGCCCTATCTCCCTATCTGTGTTCTATCTCCGTCTGTATGTGTTCTATCTCTCTGTCTATCTATGTTCTATCTACCTGCTTCTTACTTTCTATTTTCATTTAACTAGCTAAACTAATTAGCATAAATTGGAAGTCAAATACTTTCAATTGCAACAGAAAATCAGGCATCTCAGAATAGGGATTTCACTCACACCGGAACTTTCGGCAACCACTCCAACAACTCTCTGTCGGATGTCTGGGAAGTGCGCTACGTCGCTTCCTCAAAAAAAGTCTCAAGAATTCTGCGATCTCCCTTACTGATTAAGTCAAAGTTACAAGGTCAAGTCAAACTAGGGGCTTTCTATAAATCATTTCCCTCGTCTTCCCATCGGCCCAAATCCCATCGATCGGTCATCGTCAAGCGCCGGTGTCAACTCATTATTATGGCTCTATTGTTGAGAGTAGGAGCTTCTCAGCCCCATGTGGCATGTGGCTACTAGTCATTAATTTAGTCTTTGTGCAACCGCACGCATATATTATATACATGCAGAGATCTATTGAAGCGTAACAAAGACCGGAACAGCAACCACAGCGCGCGCAACGGGGGGTCCAGTCCCAGTTCTTGGTTGAAATCGAAAACTTCGTTGCGTAACTTTTCTCTGCTTGTAAGCCTTGTAAGCTTTGTAAGAGCATTAGAAACTTGATCTGGTTGTATGATACACGCTATAGGTTTATTATAGTGTCTTCGGAAAGAAACCGAATAAATAATTCTGACAATAACAATTTTTAACCGCGAGCTGGATAGTAATACATACAGAGAAGAGTTTTGAGAAGAGGGGAAAGAGAGGGTAAAGATTAAGGAAAAAGAGGGTACAGAGGGGATAAAAAGAGGGCACAGAGAGGGCAACGAGAGGGGAAAGAGAAGGTAAAGAGAGGGAAGGTAAAGAGAGGGTAAAGAGAGGGGAAAGAAAGGGTAACGAGAGGGCGAAGAGAGGGGAAAGAGAGGGTAACGAGAAGTCAAAGAGAGGGGAAAGAGAGGGTAACGAGAAGTCAAAGAGAGGGGAAAGAGAGGGTAACGAGAAGTCAAAGAGAGGGTAAAGAGGGGGCAAAGAGAGGGGAAAGAGTGGGGAAAGAGAGGGTAAAGAGAGGGTAAAGAGAGTGAGGGTAAAGAGAGGGTAAAGAGAGGGTAAAGAGAGTGAGGGTAAAGAGAGGGTAAAGAGAGGGTAAAGAGAGTGAGGGTAAAGAGAGGGTAAAGAGAGTGAGGGTAAAGAGAGGGTAAAGAGAGGGTAAAGAGAGTGAGGGTAAAGAGAGGGTAAAGAGAGGGTAAAGAGAGTGAGGGTAAAGAGAGGGTAAAGAGAGGGTAAAGAGAGTGAGGGTAAAGAGAGGGTAAAGAGAGTGAGGGTAAAGAGAGGGTAAAGAGAGGGTAAAGAGATTGAGGGTAAAGAGAGGGTAAAGAGAGGGTAAAGAGAGTGAGGGTAAAGAGAGGGTAAAGAGAGGGTAAAGAGAGTGAGGGTAAAGAGAGGGTAAAGAGAGGGTAAAGAGAGTGAGGGTAAAGAGAGGGTAAAGAGAGGGTAAAGAGAGTGAGGGTAAAGAGAGGGTAAAGAGAGGGTAAAGAGAGTGAGGGTAAAGAGAGGGTAAAGAGACGCAAAACATCTCTACTGTATTCGGCCTCGCAGTGAGCCATTGTTCATCCCAAGCCAACCGGCGTACATGCGGATGAACAAGAATCGATTTTCGAGCTACACCAGGCTCGGAGCACAGTGAGTACCCAGTTTCCATTCTCCAACCGGCAACGAAGGCAGACCAACTCAAGCGGCAACTTCGAACTTTGCGAAAATTTATTTGCAACCAATTCAGATTAAAAAATAAATGAAGCTTTCGCAATTCAAAAATTCAACTTCCATTGTTTCAAATAGTTTGTTTCATTGAATTGGATACAATTTTTAAAAAAACCTCTTTCATTAGAGCTTGATTCAGAAGTTTAAAAAATGATACATTTGTTTTTCCTGCCTTCTAATTATTTTGTCTGGTTTTATTTTTAAGAAAGCTAGAGTTTAGATTATGTTTGGTTAAAGATATTTATTGGGTAAATAATGTCAGAATAGTAATTCTCCTTCTGTAAATAGGGAGCAAGAAAAATTCACAGATTTTTTGAAAGAAAATTAGCGACTGCTGACTTGAGCGTCATATCTAGAACTGATTTCAGGCGCCATATCTAACTGACTTTAGGCGCCATATCTAACTGACTTCAGGCGCCATATCTAATTAGTTCAGGCGCCATATCTAACTAGTTCAGGCGCCATATCTAACTGACTTCAGGCGCTATCTCTAACTGACTTCAGTCGGCATATCTAACTGATTTCAGGCGCCATATCTAACTTGTTCAGGCGCCATATCTAACTGACTTCAGGTGCCATATCTAACTGACTTCAGGCGCCATATCTAACTAACTTCAGGCGCTATCTCTAACTGACTTCAGTCGGCATATCTAACTAACTTCAGGCGCTATCTCTAACTGACTTCAGTCGGCATATCTAACTGACTTCAGGCGCCATCTCTAACTGACTTCAGGCGCCATCTCTAACTGACTTCAGGCACCATCTCTAACTGACTTCAGGCGCCATATCTAACTGACTTCAGGCGCCATATCTAACTGACTTCAGGCGCCATCTCTAACTGACTTCAGGCGCCATCTCTCCTCATATGTTCCCACAATAAACTCACCAGCTAATCTCACGGTACCCTTCGAGCTGAGTATTTTCCTGTAGTCATTGCCCAGGCCGGGGATCCTCGCCCAAGCCTCGCACTGGCAGTAGAAGGCATCGCCGCGCCACTGCCTCACCAGATCGTAGCCAATCGCCAGGTGGAAATTCTGCCTATCTGGCCGGTCAACATCGTGGGCAACTTCCACTTTCTGCTCCAACATTTTGCCGTTGCAGTGGATGGTCATGTAGGTGGCGTGCTTGGCTGTGCACCTGATGACTGCAGGCTGGCTGGCAGATGTGAAGTACTGCTCGTCCGGCTCTTTGACAAATCTCGGAGCTCCTGGCAGAGTTTTCTCATCGTCGCTGAGAAGTTTCACCGCGGTGCCTGTAAGCATGGTATCGGCTGCGTTGCTTGATAAAGGCAACTCTATTAGGAGCAGAAAACTAATTATTGCTGTTTGAAGGCAAGCTAGACTGTTAAAACCTGCCATTTTAAACGGCTGCTTCGTCGTCAAAACCTTCCCAGAGTCAGAAGTTGCGACTCTTTTGTTGGCATGTTATTATTTTATATCAAGTTTTACACTGCCTAGAGCAGGAATCCCACCAGTCCTCGCGATAGCCAATGAGAGCCGTCCTGCTCTCTGATTGGCTGGCTCGATGCAAACCCTGCCCCGTCCACTATTCTATGCATTTGCCTCTTCGCGATAATTAGTATAATTATGAATTGGGAAATTCATTTGGACTCCTAATCATTTTTATGTTTAAATGTCTCATTATTGTATCTGATGTGTGCCATTCCTGTTATCTGATGTGTGCCATTCTGGTATCTGATGTGTGCCATTCCTGTTATCTGATGTGTGCCATTCTGGTATCTGATGTGTGCCATTCTGTTATCTGATGTGTGCCATTTCTGTTATCTGATGTGTGCCATTCCTGTTATCTGATGTGTGCCATTCTGTTATCTGATGTGTGCCATTCCTGTTATCTGATGTGTGTCATTCCTGTTATCTTATGTGTGCCATTCTGGTATCTGATGTGTGCCATTCTGATATCTGATGTGTGCCATTCTGGTATCTGATGTGTGCCATTCTGTTATCTGATGTGTGCCATTCTGGTATCTGATGTGTGCCATTCTGTTATCTGATGTGTGCCATTTCTGTTATCTGATGTGTGCCATTCCTGTTATCTGATGTGTGCCATTCTGTTATCTGATGTGTGCCATTCCTGTTATCTGATGTGTGCCATTCCTGTTATCTTATGTGTGCCATTCTGGTATCTGATGTGTGCCATTCTGATATCTGATGTGTGCCATTCTGGTATCTGATGTGTGCCATTCTGTTATCTGATGTGTGCCATTTCTGTTATCTGATGTGTGCCATTTCTGTTATCTGATGTGTGCCATTCTGATATCTGATGTGTGCCATTCTGGTATCTGATGTGTGCCATTCCTGTTATCTGATGTGTGCCATTCTGGTATCTGATGTGTGCCATTCTGGTATCTGATGTGTGCCATTCTGGTATCTGATGTGTGCCATTCCTGTTATCTGATGTGTGCCATTCTGGTATCTGATGTGTGCCATTCTGGTATCTGATGTGTGTCATTCTGGTATCTGATGTGTGCCATTCCTGTTATCTGATGTGTGCCATTCCTGTTATCTGATGTGTGCCATTCTGGTATCTGATGTGTGCCATTCTGATATCTGATGTGTACCATTCTGGTATCTGATGTGTGCCATTCTGGTATCTGATGTGTGCCATTCTGATATCTGATGTGTACCATTCTGGTATCTGATGTGTGCCATTCTGATATCTGATGTGTGCCATTCTGATATCTGATGTGTGCCATTCTTGTTATCTGATGTGTGCCATTCTGGTATCTGATGTGTGCCATTCTGGTATCTGATGTGTGCCATTCTGGTATCTCTGGCATTCGGCCAAAAATACTCAGATTGATAGCAGTTTAATTGGGGTCAGAGTCAGATCCGAGAGCCACTTGTGTGCAAACAATAACAAAAATGAATTTGGCTAATCCTCTTCCACGCTGACAGAATTGCCCTATGGTTAAAAAAGTGATTTGGAGTGGATTTTATTGCCTTTTCTGCAGCATCCCAGAAGCCAGGAATTCAAGATCTGAAGCCCGATGAGGCGGGAGGAGGGTAAGGAAGCTGGGACCAGGGGGGGTTGAGGGTCAAAAAAGGAAGGACTGTCGAAGCAGCGGTGACAAACGGAAATATTGGCAGTGACAATTGCTGGCAAGTATATGTTGGCGCGGTTGGCAACAACTGCAAGTAATACGCATACAAGTTGAAGAACGGTTCGACTGCTTTCCAAGATGCTCTACGTTGATAATACTGTGCGAGAATTCCTGAAACTTTTGTCTTGTCTCCGTTAAACACAATCTTCTGGCGAAGGCTGTTTTTCTGGCAATGGAGGACTTTGTTCAGCGATTTCACTCCCCTGCTCACTCTCCTGCACCTCTGCTCACTCTCCTGCACCTCTGCTCACTCTCCTGCACCTCTGCTCACTCTCCTGCACCCCTGCTCACTCTCCCGCAACTCTGCTCACTCTCTTCTCTCGTGTCCCTGCTCACTCTCCTGCACCTCTGCTCACTCTCCTGCATCTCTGCTCACTTTCCTGCACCTCTGCTCACTCTCCTGCACCCCTGCTCACTCTCCTGCAACTCTGCTCACTCTCTTCTCTCGTGTCCCTGCTCACTCTCCTGCACCTCTGCTCACTCTCCTGCATCTCTGCTCACTTTCCTGCACCTCTGCTCACTTTCCTGCACCTCTGCTCACTCTCCTGCACCTCTGCTCACTCTCTTGCACCCCTCCTCACTCTCCTGCACTTCTGCTCACTCTCCTGCACCTCTGCTCACTCTCCTGCACCTCTGCTCACTCTCCTGCATCTCTGCTCACTCTCTTGCACCCCTCCTCACTCTCCTGCACTTCTGCTCACTCTCTCGCATCTCTGCTCACTCTCCTGCACCTCTGCTCACTCTCCTGCACCTCTGCTCACTCTCCTGCGCCTCTGCTCACTCTCCTGCACCTCTGCTCACTCTCCTGCACCTCTGCTCACTCTCTTGCACCTCTGCTCACTCTCCTGCACCTCTGCTCACTCTCCTGCATCTCAGCTCACTCTCTTGCACCCCTCCTCACTCTCCTGCACTTCTGCTCACTCTCTAACATCTCTGTTCACTCTCTAACATCTCTGCTCACTATCTAACATCCCTGCTCACTATCTAACATCTCTGCTCACTCTCTAACCTCTCTGCTCACTCTCTAACATCTCTGCTCACTATCTAACATCTCTGATCACTATCTAACATCTCTGCTTACTCTCTAACATCTCTGTCCACTCTATAACGTCTCTGCTCACTCTCTAACATCCCCGCTCACTCAGCCACACTCTCACTTTCTCCCTCTCCCCCTCTGCTCCTCAGGTGGACCGGCCGTCCCAGACGAGAGAATGCACAAGGAAGATGGCAATGAGGAGACAAAGGAAGACACGGAGAGAAGGGATTTCACCGTATAGGAAACGAACTGGGGAGATTTGTCTCGAACAGATGACTAGGGGGGAAGACAGAGAGAGGGATGAGAATGGAAAATTGATTATGATGATGACGGGTTTGAGATGCAGATCCGACTTGAGAGTAATCTGATTTCTGCCCAGGTTAGCTGTGGGAGGATTAGGGCAGAGGGGATAAGCATGACTGCAAATGCGCCTTCAAAAAAGAGCTGGAAAAATGTCAGCCTCGATTTCGTCCCAGTAAGTCAGTTTTTCCATCTTCGCGATATTTTTTCTTTTGTGAAGCTCACGGAAATCACGATATCTAGCTGGGGCCCAGCTTCCTAGTTAGATGAGGCCCGGATCGCTTGCAGGAGAAGCCGCGTCAGGTGCGGCACGGCAGGAAAAAGAAAAAAAACAAAGAGGGGTTGCTGTGCCACTGCCAGATTTCTTTGAGCATGATGGATATGGGTTTACGTGAGCACATGTGGAGAGGGATTCGGTGGGTCAGAGAGGGTCAGAAAGTGTCAGGGAGAGTCAGAGAGGATCATAGAGAGTCATAGGCCTAATGTGTCAGAGACAGCCAGACAGAGCCAAAGAGGGTCAGAGAGGGTCAGAAAGAGTCAGATAGGGTCAGAGAAGGTCAGATAGGGTCAGAGAGGGTCAGAGAGGGTCAGAGAGGGTCCGATAGGGTCAAAGAGGGTCAGAAAGAGTCAGATAGGGTCAGAGAGGGTCAGAGAGGGTCAGAGAGGGTCAGAGAGGGTCAGAGAAGGTCAGATAGGGTCAGAGAGGGTCAGATAGGCTCAAAGAGGGTCAGAGAGGGTCAAAGAGGGTCAGAAAGAGTCAGATAGGGTCAGAGAGGGTCAGAGGGTCAGAGAGGGTCAGAGAGGGTCAGAGAGGGTCAGAGAGGGTCCGATAGAGTCAAAGAGGGTCAGAAAGAGTCAGATAGGGTCAGAGAGGGTCAGAGAGGGTCAGAGAGGGTCAGAGAGGGTCAGAAAGGGTCAGATAGGTTTAAAACGGTAGAGGGGATTTTTAAAGGGTCAAAGAGGGCCAGTGTCGGTAAGAGAGAGAGAGAGTAATAGCGGGAGAAAGAGGGTCAGCAAGGTTCATAGAGGGTAAAATAATTTTTACGAATGACCAGCAAGGCAGATACAAATTCAAAAGATTTCAACAGCTCAGACAGTCTGCAAGAAGCATATTATGCTCTATAGTAGACATGGGCATAGTAAACTGCAGTTGCAGATGCAACGCTTGCGAAGCCACAGCACCCGGTGACAGCTGGAGCTGATGACAACAAACAGAGCCGAGAGGGGAGCCACGCTTTGCCGGCTTGGCAACAGCAGAAGCGGCAAAGGACCGGGGAGGACAGCCGGGGCACAGCATGCCAGAAGCCATCAACGCTGGGGGGAGGGGGTTAGAATCATTTCATCATCATTCTTAGCCATCGCTTGTGAAAGCAAGGAGAAGACTTCCAATAATAGACCGACAGGGGGGGGGGGGCTTTGGGATATGCGATTAGCATCAGCTGAATGGGGATCAAGCCTTTCTCGCAGTCTCTGCCCGCGCTTTCACTGGCTTCTCTGTGTCATTGTGGACTTACTGGGCATGCTTCACCAGCTGTGAGTGAATCTCTGGCTTTTGCTTTTACTGCCGTGTCTCCAATCTCTCCTTCACCTTGGATCTCATCTCAGCTGTGTGCTCACTCTGGTGTCTCCAGTCTGTTCACTCTGGTGTCTCCTGTCTGTTCACTCTGGTGTCTCCTGTCTGTTCACTCTGGACTCTCCAGTATATTCACTCTGGACTTTCTAGTCTTTTCACTCTGGTGTCTCCTGTCTGTTCACTCTGGTGTCTCCTGTCTGTTCACTCTGGTGTCTCCTGTCTGTTCACTCTGGACTCTCCGTTCTGTTCACTCTAGTGTCTCCTGTCTGTTCACTCTGGTGTCTCCAGTCTGTTCACTCTGGTGTCTCCAGTCTGTTCACTCTGGACTCTCCGGTCTGTTCACTCTAGTGTCTCCAGTCTGTTCACTCTGGACTCTCCGGTCTGTTCACTCTAGTGTCTCCTGTCTGTTCACTCTGGTGTCTCCAGTCTGTTCACTCTGGACTCTCCGGTCTGTTCACTCTAGTGTCTCCTGTCTGTTCACTCTGGTGTCTCCAGTCTGTTCACTCTGGTGTCTCCAGTCTGTTCACTCTGGTGTCTCCTGTCTGTTCACTCTGGACTCTCCGGTCTGTTCACTCTGGTGTCTCCAGTCTGTTCCCTCTGGTGTCTCCTGTCTGTTCACTCTGGTGTCTCCTGTCTGTTCACTCTGGACTCTCCGGTCTGTTCACTCTGGTGTCTCCAGTCTGTTCCCTCTGGTGTCTCCTGTCTGTTCACTCTGGTGTCTCCTGTCTGTTCACTCTGGTCTCTCCTGTCTGTTCACTCTGGTGTCTCCTATCTGTTCACTCAGGTCTCTCCAGTCTGTTCACTCTATGGTCACTCCTATGACTGGACCATCGTACTTACGTCTGATTTTTCAATTTCTTAATTTGCTGTTTTCAAATTCTGTTTCTGAATGAAACATAAATTCTACTCAAAATCGTCAGTCTATCAGGCAGTCGCCAGTAGCACATTATCAAGATTTGCTTTGGCAGAAAAAAAATTATCTACTGTTTCATACCTCCCATGCACGCGACCATGGGATCTATATCTGGGGAATTTTATACAATCTAGATGCTTCCCAAGTCTTTGTTTATTCATTTCAAGAGGACTTCATAGATTAAGCTTATCCAACCGTTATCCAACGCAGGGCCAGGTTCTCAAAGATAAACTGAAAATCGAATGGCCCAGCGTCTGCGATGATGCGTGCCACGCGAAAAAGCCTTGGACAAAGACTGCTGGCTCTTTGTTTCTAGAATTCTGAAGATTTTGATAAGCATCTGGCAGCCGGGGAGAGGAAACTAAAAAACAACTATTCGAAAAAAGCAAGCTATATAGGATATTTTTTCTTTGCATACAGCAAGAAAGTCAATCTCCGCTCTCTTAATGAGGACAAATGAGGGGAGCCGAGGCCTCCCACATGCACCGGCGGCCCTTCTGTGTGCGGTGCATGTGCTTTTTTCCCGCTCTTCGTCCCGTTGAAAAATAACCAAGCAAAAAACGAGACACTCCTTTGATGGCTGACACTCACTGAGTCATCAGGAGCCCCGATTTTGGCGGATATTAGGTAGGTAGGCAAGGGGTTTTAGCTTTCAGGATCTCCTGTCAGATATTCGACGGAAAAGTGCTTCGAGTCGGGCCCTCATTATCCAACACACCTGTATCTAACACACCTGTATCTAACACACCTGTATCTAACACATCTGTATCTAACACACCTGTATCTAACACACCCGTATCTAACACACCTATATCTAACACACCCGTATCTAACACACCTCTATCTAACACACCTGTATCTAACACACCAGTATCTAACACACCCAGTTGCGGATCCAGACCAGAAATTTTTGAACGGGAGGGCGCGCCCCTGTTTCATTATATGTACCTGATAATTTGTATTTTCCATATAATAAAATAAAAAATCTAACTCCTCGGGGGGCGTGCGCCCTGTGCTCCCCCCTCTAAATCCGCTACTGAACACACCTGTATCTAACACACCCGTATCTAACACACCTGACTCTAATACCCGTATCTAACACACCCGTATCTAACACTGCTCTATCTAACACACACGTATCTAACACACCAGTATCTAATGCACCCGTATCTAACAGACCCGTATCTAACACATCCGTATCTAACACACACGTATCTAACACACCAGTATCTAACACACCCGTATCTAACACACCTGTATCTAAAAAACCCGTATCTAAAAAACCCGTATCTAACACACCCGTATCTAACACACTCTATCTAACACACCCGTATCTAATACACCCGTATCTAACACACCTGTATCTAACACACCCGTATCTAACACACCTGTATCTAACGCACCCGTATCTAACACACCCGTATCAAATGCACTTCTGATCAGATTGATGGTGCTCTGTTTGATATTTTTTCCATGCTTGAAAAAATCGCGCATTTCCTGCTTCAGTTAGACTACTAAGGCTTGTGCGCCAAGTAGTATGATTCGCCCACGAAAGACAAATCTTGTAGACTATAGTTGAAAAACAGTTCTATTTAGCCTGTAAATTTACCAGAATCGTAAATATCAAGGCTTTTTACAATTTTTACAACTCAAAAAGGAGAGTGAGTATGTCGCTAAATTGACGGTCTCTAAGAGAATGTCAGTTTATTAAATACAGAAAAATATAGCGATGCAGCTGCATCAGAGTCTGGACTGTCATGGGGGGCTATTGTGCAGCGCAGATGATATCGCGCGGTGGCCGAAGCTCTTCAGTCAGACAGTCTGTCGCCAGAAGTTGATAATAATCTAACACTGCGAGAGGCATTTTTCTGCCTTTAAAGACAAGATAGAAATGACACAAACAGAGCGAGAGCGAAAAAAGCAGAATTGGCAGCAAGTGCGCGTGTGTTATTGCTTGAAGGCTGCTTACTAAACTGAACTAGGAGTATCTCCGTAATTATGGCGTCATTTGGGGGGGGGTTGGCATTATTTCGGTCGAAGATTGATCAGAGGGAAAGATGACAGAGAGCTTGTCAGCGCGAATTAATGGAGATGGCGAAAAGGCAGTTGCCATCTGGGGGGGAGGGGGATTGTGTGTGGGAGATCAGTCGATGACAGCTGTGGGAAATTCGGTTTTCGAACAATGTCAAAAATCTTTTTTGTAGTTTAACTATTTTAGTTTGGGATAGCTGTTTCTGGTAATGTGTTCAGAGTGATCGGAATGAAGGATTTCAGGCATTCAGAGTGAGCTGAATGAAGAATTTCAGGTATTCATAGTGAGCTGAATGAAGGATTTCAGGTATTCATAGCGAGCTGAATGAAGGATTTCAGGTATTCAGAGTGAGCTGAATGAAGGATTTCAGGTGTTCATTGTGAGCTGAATGAAGGATTTCAGGTATTCATAGTGAGCTGAATGAAGGATTTCAGGTATTCAGAGTGAGCTGAATGAAGGATTTCAGGTATTCATAGTGAGCTGAATGAAGGATTTCAGGTATTCATAGTGAGCTGAATGAAGGATTTCAGGTATTCATAGTGAGCTGAATGAAGGATTTCAGGTATTCATAGTGAGCTGAATGAAGGATTTCAGATATTCACAGCGAGCTGAATGAAGGATTTCAGGTATTCACAGTGAGCTGAATGAAGGATTTCAGGTATTCATAGTGAGCTGAATGAAGGATTTCAGGTGTTCAGGCTTGACTTCATAATTTCAATGAGCTCATGGACTCAAATGCAGCAAATGTGCAAACACGGATCAACTGACACCATCTCATCAATCGAACACCGGGTTCTCAATGACAAGCATCAGATCAACCAATGCAAATAAATGAACTTGCAAGCACCAATTGTCTGGATCCGGGTGGCATCAGATGACCTGCCCAATCAATAGCCCAGGTTGGTTCTGGGCCTATTGGAATTGACAAGCACAATGTATAGCATTGCCTGCCTAAGAGCAACAGCTGTTTTGCAGATAGATAGCCCTCTTGCTAGTGGAATCCCAGTTGGGAAGCAGACTGTAGTTGCCATTCCCCCAGTTGTGTAAGCCTTAGTGGGGGATATTTCAAATGGGATTCAATACAGAGACGCCGAACTGTCTGCCCCTACAGATTCGCCCCTGTCTGCTCCTTTGTGTGCGCCTGGCTCCCACTTTCCCACCCTTTGTCACTGCTCCATCCGACTGTTGTTATTCATATCGCCTCTTGTGCCTGTCTGCTTTTGTCTATCGGTATGGGGGCCTGCTGACTTCACCGCTCGGGCCTCATTGCCTGCTCGCATTGTAAGCTGCTCACTCAGCTGCGGCAGACTCACTACCCCTACCTTCTCCCCTCTCTCCTCTCTTCTCTCTCCTCTCCCCTCTCTCCTCTCCCCTCTCTCCTCTCCCCTCTCTCCTCTCCCCTCTCCTCTCCCCTCTCTCCTCTCCCCTCTCTCCTCTCCCCTCTCTCCTCTCCCCTCTCTCCTCTCTCCTCTGCCCCTCTCCTCTCCCCTCTCTCCTCTCTCCTCTCCCCTCTCTCCTCTCCCTCTCTCCTCTCCCCTCTCTCCTCTCTCCTCTCCCCTCTCTCCTCTCTCCTCTCCCCTCTCTCCTCTCTCCTCTCCCCTCTCTCCTCTCCCTCTCTCCTCTCCCCTCTCCCCTCTCTCCTCTCTTCTCCCCCCTCTCCTCTCCCCTCTCCCTCTCCCCTCTGCCCCCTCTCCTCTCCCCTCTCTCCTCTCTCCTCTGCCCCCTCTCCTCTCCCCTCTCTCCTCTCCCCCTCTCCTCTGCCCCCTCTCCTCTCCCCTCTCCCTCTCCCCCCCCTCTCTCCCCTCTCTCCTCTGCTCCTCTCCCCTCTCTCCTCTCTCCTCTCCCCTCTCCCCTCTCTTCTCTCCCCTTTCTCCTCTTTCTCTCCTCTGCCCTCTGCCCTCTGTCCTCTGTCCTCTCCCCTCTCTCATGTACGGTCTTCCCCTCTCCTCTCCTCTCCCTTTTCTCTCCTCTCTCCTCTCTTCTCTCCTCTTTTCTCTCTCCCCTGTCTCCTCTCTCCTCTCCCCTCGCTCCTCTCTCCTCTCCCTTCTCTCCTCTCTCTCCTCTCTCCTCCCTCCTCCCTTTTTTTCCATTTTGTCCTCCCTCTCCAGTCTCCTCTCCAATCGTACGAATACTCGACCTCCCTTTTGTCCTGGATGCTTTCCCACCACATGCTGTTCCAGATATTCCCAAATATTCGCAGATATTCTCACAGCTAGCGCAGACAGTCAGACTAGAGCATAACATTAGCATTCATGTTCCAACACAAGCTTGAAACACTCCTTAGCAGAACTTGCATTGAGGCTTCAACCCCCTTCAGCCCAGCTGTATAGGCAGACCAATGCCAGAGCCAGAAGAAGTCGATAGTCAACAGACAAATTTCCTGTTAAAGCAACACTGGACCTAGAGACCTTAGACTCAACAGTCAGTGTCCCAAAGAAGACAAAAGTCTGCTTCAATACTGAAAAAACGTTATGTATATTTAGGAGTAGAATGGCGAAAGTGACTTGAACTTCATTCCTATATGGAGAGTGACTCATCGCAGTGATCCGGTCTATTCATGCGAGTCAGTCATTAAACATAGAAATTTCTGTCTTCAACTAGCAGCATAGATCCACTCCGCCACTTATTCATAATCGAATGCAAAAATTCAATTTTAATTCGGGAGCTGACTACTTGTTGAGTGGGTTGGGGCTAACTGCTAGCTTCTGGGCTCTGGTTCCTGCGACACAGGAGATTAGGGTCAAGGATAAGAGATTTGGAAGGCTTTTAAGGACTTACTATTTATTGCTCAGGTCAAGAGGTTCGCCATGATGGGTCATCGACTAATGTTTGAATCAAGACTTTTATGGGCCGAGATTGGTGGTAGATCAGTGGGTCATATTGATATATGGGTCAAGATTGATAGTGGGTCAATGGGTCATATTGATATATGGGTCAAGATTGATAGTGGGTCAATGGGTCATATTGATATATGGGTCAAGATTGATAGTGGGTCAATGGGTCATATTGATATATGGGTCAAGATTGATAGTGGGTCAATGGGTCATATTGATATATGGGTCAAGATTGATAGTGGGTCAATGGGTCATATTGATATATGGGTCAAGATTGATAGTGGGTCAATGGGTCATATTGATATATGGGTCAAGATTGATAGTGGGTCAATGGGTCATATTGATATATGGGTCAAGATTGATAGTGGGTCAATGGGTCATAATGATATTTGGGTCAAGATTGATAGTGGGTCAATGGGTCATATTGATAGTGGGTCAATGGGTCATATTGATAGTGGGTCAATGGGTCATATTGATAGTGGATCAATGGGTCATATTGATATTTGGGTCAAGTTTTGGGGTAGTCAGTGGGTCATATTGATATTTGGGTCGAGACTCGAGATTGGTCGATCAGTGAGTCATATTGATAATTGGGTCAAGTTTGGTATTGGGTCAGTGGGTCATATTGATATTTGGGTCAAGTTTGGTGTTGGGTCAGTGGGTCATATTGATATTTGGGTCAAGTTGGTGTTGGGTCAGTGGGTCATATTGATATTTGGGTCAAGTTTTGGGGTGTGTCAGTAGGTCATATTGATATTTAAGTCAAAATTAAATTGACAGTGGGTCAATGGGTCATATTGATATATGGGTCAAGATTGATAGTGGGTCAATGGGTCATATTGATATTTGGGTCAAGTTTTGGGGTGTGTCAGTTAGTCATATTGATATTTAAGTCAAAATTAAATTGACAGTGGGTCAATGGGTCATATTGATATTTGGGTCAAGATTGGGGGTGGGTTAGTGGATCATATTGACATTTGGGTCGAGATTGGTGGATCAGTGAGTCATATTGATATTTGGGTCAAGTTTGGTATTAGATTAATAGGTCATATTGATATTTAGGTCAAGTTTAGTGTTGGGTCAGTGGGTCATATTGATATTTAGGTCAAGTTTGGTGTTGGGTCAGTGGGTCATATTGATATTTCGGTCAAGTTTGGTGTTGGGTCAGTGGGTCATATTGATATTTGGGTTAAGATTGGTGTTGGGTCAGTGGGTCATATTGATATTTGGGTCAAGTTTGGTATTGGGTCAGTGGGTCATCATATTTGGGTTGAGATTCAATTATGCATCAGTCTCCGGGTCAAAGCTATAGGAACGGACTCAAGTTGATGTTATATTGGAATTGATATTAGCAACCAGTAGCAGTACAAAGCATAAACGCGCCATGCACCGTATTAGTTGAATGGATGATTTAAATGAAATGAGCAGGGCAAACATTGAGGGCGCATTCGAGTTCAGCATGGCTTGGGAACTGGTTGCACTTAAAAAACTGCAGGATTATAAAACTGCAGAGCAGAGGATTAGCAATTAGCAAATGGAGATGTTGGGGTTGGGCGCGATGCGTGCGTTTGGACGAGTGCCAGGGCAGGGCAATGATTTCAGCTGCGAAGAGGCAGAGGACTGGCTTTGATCAAAGCAGAGGCAGCTGCTTATCGGCCCTTTGAACTCGAAAGACTGAAGAGCTGAGGCTGCCGGTTTTCATTTGTTTTGCCGCCTGCCCCCCCCCCCATAGAGCCGCATAATTGCACAGTTATTGCTCACTCAGTGCTCATCTCCACTTGTCTTTACCTGACTCTCCACTATCTACATCTCTAGACTCTCTCTATCTATCCTCTTTATCTACCGTCTCTATCTACCATCTCTATCTACCGTCTCTATCTACCGTCTCTATCTACCGTCTCTATCTACCGTCTCTATCTACCGTCTGTATCTACCGTCTCTATCTACCGTCTGTATCTACCGTCTCTATCTACCGTCTCTATCTACCGTCTGTATCTACCGTCTCTATCTACCGTCTCTATCTACCGTCTCCCTCTACCGTCTGTATCTACCGTCTGTATATACCGTCTGTATCTACCGTCTCTATCTACCGTCTGTATCTACCGTCTCTATCTACCGTCTGTATCTACCGTCTCTATCTACCGTCTGTATCTACCGTCTCCCTCTGCCGTCTGTATCTACCGTCTGTATATACCGTTCGTATCTACCGTCTCTATCTACCGTCTGTATCTACCGTCTGTATATACCGTTCGTATCTACCGTCTCTATCTACCGTCTGTATCTACCGTCTCTATCTACCGTCTCTATCTACCGTCTCCCTCTACCGTCTGTATCTACCGTCTGTATATACCGTCTGTATCTACCGTCTCTATCTACCGTCTGTATCTACCGTCTCTATCTACCGTCTGTATCTACCGTCTCTATCTACCGTCTCTATCTACCGTCTCCCTCTACCGTCTGTATCTACCGTCTGTATATACCGTCTGTATCTACCGTCTCTATCTACCGTCTGTATCTACCGTCTCTATCTACCGTCTGTATCTACCGTCTCTATCTACCGTCTGTATCTACCGTCTCCCTCTGCCGTCTGTATCTACCGTCTGTATATACCGTTCGTATCTACCGTCTCTATCTACCGTCTCTATCTACCGTCTGTATCTACCGTCTCTATCTACCGTCTCTATCTACCGTCTCCCTCTGCCGTCTGTATCTACCGTCTGTATATACCGTTCGTATCTACCGTCTCTATCTACCGTCTCTATCTACCGTCTGTATCTACCGTCTGTATCTACCGTCTCTATCTACCATCTCTATCTACCGTCGGTATCTACCCACAAACCTACCTGACTCACAAACCTACCTGATTCACAAATCTACCTGACTCACAAATCTACCTGACCCACAAATCTACCTGACTCACAAATCAACCTGACTCACAAATCAACCTGACTCACAAATCTACCTGACTCACAAATCTACCTTGGCCCACAAAATCTACCTTGATCTACCGTCTCAATCTATTGTCTCTATCTCCAACTACCATCTCCCCCGCTATCTACCTCTCTATCTCTCTTGATCTACTATCTCAATCCTCTCCTCTCCGCCCTGTCTGCCTCATTCTCTAACTCATAAATACCCTCAACTGCAGTCAGAGAATCAACAGGATACTCTGTGCGTATTTTTCAACGCACACCCAAGACACGCCTGACTTCCCACCTCAGCCGCAGGCAACCGATGTTGCTTTAAAAAAGCATTTTTGCATGCAGTCAGCCGTTGTAGCCCTGCTGCAAGCTGCAACTGCACAAGCAGCAAGGATTACAATAACAAATGCAGGGGATTCTGACTTGATTTTTTTCCTCTGATTTTCCATTTTTTAGTGCGTCGACTAGATTTCGGTGTCACGAGACCTCATCCCAAAATCCCAAAATCCTATACATTAGCTTTCTGTTCAGGAAATACTCGGATATTTTTTCCATTGCTCGACTTAAACAAAGCTAATTATTGTTTACCTGTTGGTTTTGAGCTAAGAATACTGATTAGGAATATCATGGCTTCCCAAAAGTACTGGCAAAAGTAATGTATATGGCCCCTGGAGCTGGAAACCATCCCTATGAACCGGCAACCCTAAACTGAACCGGCAACCCTAAACTGAACCGGCAACCCTCAACTGAACCGTCAACCCTCAACTGAACCGGCAACCCTCAACTGAACCGGCAACCCTCAACTGAACCGTCAACCCTCAACTGAACCGGCAACCCTCAACTGAACCGGCAACCCTCAACCGAACCGGCAACCCTCAACTGAACCGGCAACCCTCAACTGAACCGGCAACCCACAGCTAAACCGGCAACCCTCAACTGAACCGGCAACCCTCAACTGAACCGGCAACCCTCAACTGAACCGGCAACCCTCAACTGAACCGGCAACCCACAGCTAAACCGGCAACCCTCAACTGAACCGGCAACCCACAGCTAAACCGTCAACCCTCAACAGAACCGGCAACCCTTAACTGAACCGGCAACCCCTCAGCTAAACCGGCAACCCAACTGAACCGGCAACCCTCAACTGAACCGGCAACCCCTTGAACTAAACCAGCACTAAACTCACCGAGATGGCTGCCATAGTCGGTAGAGAACGCCGACGACTCCGCAGACTGCAGAGCCGTGGATTCGGTGGCGAACTGGCTGTTCAGAAAAATCAGCAACAGCCAACCAAGTAGCGGCGGGAACAGCCGCGACTGCCTTTTCATTGCTGTCTGAAGAAATTTCACCAGAAATTGCGCTTCACATTCTGTAATTCTGGCCGATCCAAGAAGCCGCGCGCTCGTTTTGAAATTGAATCTAAAATGGCAGCCCACGGTGGCTGCGATTGGCTGGACGGTTAGCAGCCAATGGCAGCCTGTTTAGCTGGTTGGGCTAACTAGACACCTACCTACCTGTATCTGCGCCGGCACTCAATCTTGCTCAGGGACACTCTAATAGACAATTGGACTCGAAGCTGATCGAATAACAAGCGAAGCACTTTCGCTTTGTTTAAATACGATATTTTTTTCTTTATGGAGATTATTTATTTAAAGCATAAGTACCTCTCTCCGTATCTACCTATCGACTCTTGTATCTACTTCTCTACTCTTCTATCTACCTATCTAATATTCTATTTACCTCTCTACTATGCTATCTACCTCTCTACTCTTCTATCTACTTCTTGACTATTCTATTTACCTCTCGACTACTCTATCTACCTCTCTACTTTTCTATCTACATCTCGACTACTCTATCTACCTCTCTACTCTTCTATCTACATCTCGACTATTCTATCTACCTCTCTACTTTTCTATCTACATCTCGACTATTCTATCTACCTCTCTACTTTTCTATCTACATCTCGACTACTCTATCTACCTCTCTACTCTTCTATCTACTTCTCTACTCTTCTATCTACTTCTCGGCTATTCTATTTACCTCTCGACTATTCTATCTACTTCCTTCTCTACTCTCCTCTTTACTTCTCTACTCAAATCGTTTTTCACAGAGTAGAGAATTCAGTCCAGATACATCCAGGTGTCCCTGGCTGTGGTTGCTCATTTTTTAGCTAAAAAAAACTTTCCAAAACTTACCATTCAGGCGCAGACGGACCTTATAGCAAGGCCAGGTTCTGAGCTACATAACTTTTGTTACAGGTTGGCCATTGTTAGCTTAATGATGCTTCACAAAGTCTGTCTTAATGCCCCCTCTCTCTCTCTCTGTTCATTCCGTCGTGTTTTGTCTGAAGTGGACCTTTATTATGCAGAAATTATTTTATATTGCTCTTGCTGCCTGTGAGACACCCCCCCCCCTGTGTTGAGCCTGAGAACAAGAGTTGTATAAAATAATAAGAGGCTAAGAATAAGCAGATCACACAGATTAAACAAGAAAATAGATGTTTTTATCGTGTTGTGCAAGCGCCAGGTCTGAGAAATCTTTACCTTTGCTGACTGCGGGATCTGCATGTATAATCTGCTAGAAATATTTTATAAACTAGCCCAGAACTGGACACAGTGAACCAATGAATGAACGTGATTCATGACTGCCTGACCCACAAATCTACCTGACCCACAAACCTACCTGACCCACAAATCTACCTGACCCACAAACCTACCTGACCCACAAATCTACCTGACCCACAAACCTACCTGACCCACAAATCTACCTGACCCACAAACCTACCTGACCCACAAATCTACCTGACCCACAAATCTACCTGACCCACAAATCTACCTGACCCACAAATCTACAAGACTCACAAATCTACCTGACCCACAAACCTACCTGACCCACAAATCTACCTCACCCAAAAACCTACCTGACCCACAAATATACCTGACTCACAAACCTACCTGACCCACAAATCTACCTGACCCACAAATCTACCTGACCCACAAATCTACCTGACCCACAAATCTACAAGACTCACAAATCTACAAGACTCACAAATCTTCCTGACCCACAAATCTACCTGACCCACAAATCTACCTGACCCACAAATCTACCTGACCCACAAATCTACCTGACCCAAAAATCTACCTGACCCACAAATCTACCTGACCCACAAATCTACCTGACCCACAAATCTACCTGACCCACAAATCTACCTGACCCACAAATCTACCTGACCCACAAATCTTCCTGACCCACAAATCTACTGGCCCACAAATCTACCTGATCCATCAAACCTACCTGACCCACAAATCTACCTGACCCAATAATCTTCCTGACCCAAAAATCTAACTGACCCAATAATCTACCTGACCCAATAATCTACCTGACCCAAAAATCTACCTGACCCACAAATCTACCTGACCCACAAATCTACCTTGACCCAAAAAATCTACCTGACCCACAAATCTACAAGACTCACAAATCTTCCTGACCACAAATCTACCTGACCCACAAATCTACCTTGACCCAAAAAATCTACCTTGACCCACAAATCTACCTTGACCCACAAATCTACCTGACCCACAAATCTACCTTGACCCAAAAAATCTACCTTGACCCACAAATCTACCTTGACCCACAAATCTACCTGACCCACAAATCTACCTGACCCACAAATCTACCTGACCCACAAATCTACCTGACCCACAAATCTACCTGACCCAAAAATCTACCTGACCCACAAATCTACCTGACTCACAAATCTACCTGCCAAAAAATCTACCTGACCCACAAATCTACCTGACCCACAAATCTACCTGACTCACAAATCTACCTGACCCACAAAGCTACCTGACCCACAAATCTACCTGACCCACAAACCTACCTGACCCACAAATCTACCTGACCCACAAATCTACCTGACCCACAAACCTACCTGACCCACAAATCTACCTGACTCACAAATCTACCTGACCCACAAACCTACCTGACCCACAAATCTACCTGACCCACAAATCTGCCTGACCCACAAATCTACTTAACTCACAAGTCTACCTCACTTACAAATCTACCTTGACCTACAAATCTACCTGACCCACAAAAAGTGCAACAGATGTTTCCCCACAAGCTCATTAACTTCAGTAACTCCACCCAAGAAGAACTCCAATCAATCACATCGTCTTGATGCAAAAACAAACCTGCAGGTAGAAACGCATTTTGCATTTCTGTTTATAAGCTACTAAAATGAGAGAGCAAAGATGCAGCAAAGCTGATAACCGAAGCACAAGGCAGTCCAGGTTCCGATTCGAAGCGGCTTACGGGGTGTGGCCAGAGCCTCAGCCCAGGTGCGCGGAGACCCCCACTTATCGGATCAAATAACATTTTGCTCGCCTCTCAGTAATTGCATTCGCGCGTTTCTCCAATGAGACACGCCCTGTTTTGGCAAAATTTTCTACTCAGAAAAAACTGTAATGGAAGATGGTGAAGTCCCGTTCCATTAGAGTTAATCTTTTAGCGTACAATTTCTCAATCTGATGGTTGCTAGCCTGGGTGAGTTCTTCATCGTGGCCTTCTCTCTGTGAGTAGGAATTGAAATATCTGTCTCAAATTTTCAAAGCCTCTTTGTTTCTCTCTAAAGATTGTCAGGTGCCTGGGTGATAAAATATGAAGCATATGATTGGTCAATCTGCCCATTTTAGAAGATGAGAGAGTAGAGATGAGAGAGTAAATGAGATTAGAGATAAGAAAGTAGGTGAGATTAGAGATGAGAGTAGAGGTGAGAGAGTAGATGAGAGAGCAAATGATAGCAAATGTGAGATAAGAGCGTGTAGAAATGAGATATTAAATGAGAGAGTAGATGAGAGAGGAGATGGGAGAGTCAACGAGAATAAAGATAAGAGAGGAGATAAGAGAGGACATACAAGTATGAGAGGAGATGCGAGTAGAGATGAGAGAGTAGACGAGAGGTAATGAGAGAGTAGGCGAGAGGAGATGAGAGAGTAGACGAGAGGTGATGAGAGAGTAGACGAGAGGAGATGAGAGAGTAGGCGAGAGGAGATGAGAGAGTAGGCGAGAGGTGATGAGAGAGTAGGCGAGAGGTGATGAGAGAGTAGACGAGAGGTGATGAGAGAGTAGGCGAGAGGAGATGAGAGTAGATATGATAGAGTAGATTAGAGGGGATGAGAGAGCAGATATAAGAGGAGATGAGAGTAGAGATAAGAGAGTAGACGAGAGGAGATAAGAAAGTAGGCGAGATGAGAGTAGATATGAGAGAGTAGATTAGAGGAGATGAGAGAGTAGATATTAGAAGAGATGAGAGTAGAGATAAGAAAGTAGACGAGAGGAGATGAGAAAGTAGGCGAGAGGAGATGAGAGTAGATATTAGAGGAGATGAGAGTAGATACGAGAGAGTGGATTACGCTCGTAGAGTAGATGAGAAATTAGATATGACAGGAGATGAGCATCTGGAGACCCTAACAAAGAAGTGAAATGGTTTTTAGCTTCATTGTTAAAACAACTTCAAGCTCAAGCGCGCACCAGGTCTCACAACATACATTAGTCATTGAAACAACTCCCTCCAGTTTTGACTTCTGTTTCAAATTCGGTGTTGCATAGAAATTGACTAATTCTCTAGCATGCTGGTATCATTAAAGTTGACGCATCTGTTACAGACTGCAGGTGCAGGGTCTGACATTTCACAGAGCACACAATATATTAACATGACAGTAATTGGCTGCATGGTAAGAACAATACAATTTGATTCTGACAAAAGCCCGGGGGGGGGGTTGCGGGTTCGAAATCCTGGCTGAACCCATGTCGTGACGCAACGCTGAGACTTCTGAATAAGCTATTAGACAGAAACACAACTAGATGGTTATCGCTTGCAACTGGTAGCGAATAATGGATTGACGGGCGGTGGGGTACAGGACAGGTCTTCTGCTTAAAGAATTATCGTGTAGAATTGAGAGAATTTCTGGATTAAACTGAAATGAAGAGAAATGAAAATAAACAAGATAGAGAGATGAGAGGGGAGATGGGGAAGAGACAAGATGAGACAGGAAGAATATAAATTGGGAGAGGGGGAGGATGAAATGAGAGATTGGGGAGGGGAAAGATGAGAGGGGAGAGCGGAGAGGTGAGATGAGAGAAAGGAGAGATGAGAGGGGAGAGGGGGGAGATGAGATAAGAAAGGGGAGAAAAGAGATGGGAGAGGGGAGAAATCAGATGAGAGAGGGGATGAGAAGGAGAGGGGGATATGAGATGAGAGGGGAGATGAGATGAGAGAGGGGAGAGATGAGGTGGGAGAGGGGAGAGATGAGATGGGAGAGGGGAGAGATGAGATAAGAGAGGGGAGATGAGATAAGAGAGGGGGAGATGAGATGAGAGAGGGGGAGATGAGATGAGAGATGGGGAGATGAGATGAGAGAGGGAGAGATGAGATGGGAGAGGGGGAGATGAGATGAGAGACGGGAGAGATGACAGGAAGAGAAACAAGAAAGAGCGATCAGTCAGCAGCAGGAGAGTCAGCAGGCAGAACCATTCACTCTAAAAGAGCAATAGGCAGCATCCTTGCAAAGCCGGTACCTATCCAATTCCAATTCCAATGAAAGCGCAGTGCAAAGCCAGCCAGCATCAATCTGTTGTCACAGCCGCCGGGCCAGCAGCAATCCATTACTATTTGCTAATCGAGATGCTTTTAGAAGGTAGAATGGCAAAATTTTGTTAACCCCAGACGCATCTGCTTCTGCTCTTCATCCCGAGAGGTCTATTATTCTCCCAAGGACCCGTGTTGTGTGTGTTTGGCCTCCCCCCGAGCGTCGTTTGCCACTTTGCTCTGTGCGTAAATTGTTTTGCTTTAGTAAAAGCTTTTAGAAGAATTGCCTTCCCGGTGCCTTCGGGGGTCGCTGTTGCCGTCTGAACCAGGGTTTAATTGCGACATTTAAATAAGCCAAAACTGACTGGACACGGGGGGGGGGGCTCGGGCGGGTCAAGGAGATCCTAGAAGCTAGAATCTGGATTGCGGAACTCTGGAGTCAGCGCAACGAGCAGAATTGCTATCAGCGCTGGTTGTGTGGGACAATGTCGCCGAAGACTAATCCAGACTCTAGCTTCAGCGCTCCTTGGCAATGGCCAACTGACTTTTGGCGCCGCCTCCTCCCTCTCTCTCTCCCAGGCCTCCTCGCCTCTCAGATCAAGGTCTAATTCGTTTTGACAACTACTATGAGGCCTGATGTGGGCGCGGCATTTTTTGACTCGATCTGCCCTCCCCTTCACTTGGGGCATTGAGAATTGCCTTCTTATTGTAGCCAAGACGCTTTTAAATAGAACATCTGGATTGAGGAGTTTTCGTTTTCTTCACAAAACTATTAGATATCGATTAGTGAATCACGAGATGCACATATATGAAATGTCAAACTATGAGTTATTGACTGTCAAACCATGAGATACCAACTGTCAAATCATGAGATATTGACTGTCAAATCATGAGATATTGACTGTCAAATCATGAGATATTGACTGTCAAATCATGAGTTACCAACTGTCAAACCATGAGATATTGACTGTCAAATCATGAGATATTGGCTGTCAAACCATGAGATATTGACTGTCAAACCATGAGATACCAACTGTCAAACCATGAGTTATTGACTGTCAAATCATGAGATATTGGCTGTCAAACCATGAGATATTGACTGTCAAACCATGAGATATTGACTGTCAAATCATGAGATATTGACTGTCAAATCATGAGATATTGACTGTCAAACCATGAGATACCAACTGTCAAACCATGAGTTATTGACTGTCAAATCATGAGATATTGGCTGTCAAACCATGAGATATTGACTGTCAAACCATGAGATATTGACTGTCAAACCATGAGTTATTGACTGTCAAATCATGAGATATTGACTGTCAAATCATGAGATATTGACTGTCAAATCATGAGATATTGACTGTCAAATCATGAGATATTGACTGTCAAACCATGAGATATTGACTGTCAAACCATGAGTTATTGACTGTCAAACCATGAGATATTGGCTGTCAAACCATGAGATATTGGCTGTCAAACCATGAGATACCAACTGTCAAACCATGAGATATTGACTGTCAAATCATGAGATATTGACTGTCAAATCATGAGATATTGACTGTCAAATCATGAGATATTGGCTGTCAAACCATGAGATATTGACTGTCAAACCATGAGATACCAACTGTCAAACCATGAGATATTGACTGTCAAACCATGAGATATTGACTGTCAAACCATGAGATATTGACTGTCAAACCATGAGTTATTGACTGTCAAATCATGAGATATTGACTGTCAAACCATGAGATACCAACTGTCAAACCATGAGATATTGACTGTCAAATCATGAGATATTGACTGTCAAATCATGAGATATTGGCTGTCAAACCATGAGATATTGACTGTCAAACCATGAGATACCAACTGTCAAACCATGAGATATTGACTGTCAAATCATGAGATATTGACTGTCAAACCATGAGATACCAACTGTCAAACCATGAGATACCAACTGTCAAACCATGAGATATTGACTGTCAAATCATGAGATATTGACTGTCAAATCATGAGATATTGGCTGTCAAACCATGAGATATTGACTGTCAAACCATGAGATACCAACTGTCAAACCATGAGATATTGACTGTCAAATCATGAGATATTGACTGTCAAACCATGAGTTATTGACTGTCAAACCATGAGATATTGACTGTCAAATCATGAGATATTGACTGTCAAATCATGAGATATTGGCTGTCAAATCATGAGATATTGGCTGTCAAACCATGAGTTATTGACTGTCAAATCATGAGATATTGACTGTCAAATCATGAGATATTGACCGTCAAACCATGAGTTATTGACTGTCAAATCATGAGATATTGACTGTCAAATCATGAGATATTGACTGTCAAATCATGAGATATTGACTGTCAAATCATGAGATATTGACTGTCAAATCATGAGATATTGGCTGTCAAACCATGAGATATTGACTGTCAAACCATGAGTTATTGACTGTCAAATCATGAGATATTGACTGTCAAATCATGAGATATTGACTGTCAAATCATGAGATATTGACTGTCAAATCATGAGATATTGACTGTCAAACCATGAGATATTGACTGTCAAATCATGAGATATTGACTGTCAAACCATGAGATATTGCTGTCAAACCATGAGATATTGACTGTCAAATCATGAGATATTGGCTGTCAAACCATGAGATATTGACTGTCAAATCATGAGATATTGGCTGTCAAACCATGAGATATTGACTGTCAAATCATGAGATATTGATTCCAAATCATGAACTGCAATCCGCAGGGTATATACCACCAAGCCGTGTGTTTCCATTCCAGATGTCTAGTTCCGAAGGACTCCACGGCTCAGAGACGCGCAGCAAGCACCCGCCCGGGCTCCGGAACAACCCCGCCTCCAAAATGACCCTCACATTCCGCCTCCACAGAGTGGACAGTCGCACCGCATACCCCAGGTCTGTCTAGATGTCAACTGTTGCTGCGCCCTACCCATCCTCCCCCCGCCTGAATCCCCTGGCTTAGATATCCCAGTGCAGAAGCCATGGCAAATAGACTTTGTTGCCATGCGGGGATAAAACTCCCATTTTATACCTTAAACCGCGCCCGATACAGACTCGAGACGGGTATCCGGGGGATTAGGATTAAGCTTCCTTTAATCCCCGTTGCTACTTGGTAATCGGTCTCTCAGCCCGTCATCGGAAATTCAATTTCTTTTACTGGAACGGGGTGCACTGGGACAGAATCTTCCCCGGATTTTTGGAGGATTTCTTTCGCTAATTGGGGAGGGGAAATGCAATTTGAACAATTGGGCCGCTCACTCTCAGTGCGATGCCGGCTTCTTGAGATGTTTTGTTCACTAGCCTTCCTCTGCCTCTCCTTCCCTCTTCCCCCACCTCTTCCTCTCCTCTTTCAGCTCGAATCTTTCCCCTCTAATCTCTCCCCTCTCACCTCTCCCCTTTCGTCTCTCCCCTTCAATCTCTAATCTCTCTACTCTAACCTCTCCGCCCTCCCTCTCCCGTCTTCCTCTTTTCTCTCCCACGCCTCTCTTCCCTCATCTCTCTTTCTCTATTCGCTCTCCCCTCTAATCTCTCCCCTCTAATCTCTCCACTTTTTTCTCTCCCACTGTCCCCAGCACCACCTCTAAGCTAGGAAAAGAGGACCTGACACGCAATTCAACCCAGAACCCGCCCCACCCTCGAAAAACAGCTCATATGCTCATGGATAGGTGATGAATAGAGAAGAGACGAATGTAATGCCATCTTATCCTGTCATCTGTGCACGCCCCTCGCATCAAGATCTGTCACCACTTCCTTGCATTTATACAACTTAATGCCGTGAAGTTGTCAGTAAAGGGCTTCTGATTCGCACACTGAGGCGTCCCAACGATGATGACAGATTTTAAATCCGAACTGATCAAAGAAACCCGAACCTTCGCGCAGATGATTTATCGATATCAAGTTTCATTATTCACAAAGAGGATTGAAAGATTGACGAAATTATGCCATTGAAGTCTGCAAAGTGAAGGTTGGTCAGGGTGAAAATGCTCCTTTAGTTCCCCTCGGAGAATCGGCCTTTAGAATTCCCTGGGAGAATCGGCCTTTAGAATCACCCTCGGAGAATCGGCCTTAGAATTCCCTGGGAGAATCGGCCTTTAGAATCACCCTCGGAGAATCGGCCTTAGAATTCCCCTCGGAGAGAATCGGCCTTTAGAATTCCCCTCGGAGAATCGGCCTTTAGAATCACCCTCGGAGAATCGGCCTTAGAATTCCCCTCGGAGAATCGGCCTTTAGAATTCCCCTCGGAGAATCGGCCTTTAGAATTCCCCTCGGAGAATCGGCCTTTAGAATTCCCTGCGAGAATCGGCCTTTAGAATTCCCTGCGAGAATCGGCCTTTAGAATTCCCCTCGGAGAATCGGCCTTTAGAATCACCCTCGGAGAATCGGCCTTAGAATTCCCCTCGGAGAATCGGCCTTTAGAATTCCCCTCGGAGAATTGCCCCTTTTTAATCCCTCACGCAAATAATGAGTCTGGTCTAACACAGGGTTCAAACCAAAGCGACATCATAAAACTACCAGGTGTTCAGCCTGAGCCGCTGACAGAGACTCAAGACACGAGACAAAGACCCTGGCTGCCGGGGGCTATTGTAGCCCCATAAAGTTGTCTCCAAAATGTGCCTGTCGGACACTGAGAAATTACAGCAGCGCGGGATTTTTACGACTTCCTTCAATTCGTCCCAGGAGGCGGAGGCGGACTGCCAGTGTCGGTGCAGCGCGCGGTGCTGAAGTGAAGCATTCGCTCCCCTTGAAATCGGCACTTTTTAGTGTCCCGTCCCGTCTTGGAGCGGCAAGTCGAATAAAAAATTCCCGACTGCCGGCCTGCGTTCACTTCGCTGCCTTCAAAACTGGAGTCTTTGTCCTCTGCTGAGTCTTGTTCCCCAAGCCCCATTCTATTCAGGCTTGATTTTTAATTTGCGAGACTTCCTTGAAATTCATGGAAGCGGAATTCATTGGAGGTGGTTAGTGCTAACATTGTTAGCTAGTTAGATTGTTGTGAAAGACCGACAGACAGACAGACAGACAGACAGACAGACAGACAGACAGACAGACAGACAGACAGACAGACAGACAGACAGACAGACAGACAGACAGACAGACAGACAGACAGACAGACAGACAGACAGACAGACAGACAGACAGACAGACAGACAGACAGAATGCACTTAGCAATTTCTGCAATATGCCCCAACCGCAGGGCAACTCCGCCCAGAAACAAACTGCATCAGCAATGCAGGAGCGTTTCGGACACCTGTGCTGACAGGAAAGCGGCGTCCTGCCCCCCCCCCCAGATAAACTGCAAACTGCAGCGCAAGTTTGTTGGCTTTGGATGGGCAGGCCTTAGAAGCTGCGGTCTTTGTTTGAACAAAGAACCCCCTCCGGTCCAATTAGGAAATTTTTTTCCTCTGTTGATTTGGCATCGCAGTTCCAGGTCCGCCTTGCAGGGGTCTTGCGCAGATAAGAACACAGGAATTCAATAACAAAAATTATTCTAAAAAAATTAAAGCACCCCAAATTTAATGCCGGACAATTATCTGTTAATTTAACGAAAATTTTCACCTGTTTTCAAACGCAGACGGTCAGAGAAGCGCGGCATTAAAAGTTTTCGCACGTTCAATTAAATTTTTCCGATTATCAGGCTGCTTAGCGGGTCGATTTGAAAGCAATAAAAATTAGCGACAACATTTTATCTCTGCCAGCCGGATTTGCACCTGTCCTGGCGTGGCCAATTAGCTGCAATTTTCAACGATTTTAGCACCCAATTATCGAGGTTATTAAAGTTACGATTGAATGGCGGTCTTAGCCTTTCGGCGCTGGACTTCGAAGCTGTAAAAATCGCCCTGTAGAGCCCGTAGCAGTTAATAGTAGGTGCATACAGGAATATTGATTTTTTCCGGAGCTCTCCCAGGACGGCATTAGGAGATGGAAGGCGAAAATAGATTCAATTTTAATTTTCAAAGAGATGCCGACTGAATTGCCAACGCTGCATACGCTCGTATTGCTACAACAAAAAGTACGCATGTCCTGTTTATGCTACTGTTTAGTTAGATATAAGTAGAAATACGAGTATAAGGATTTTATCAATCACATACATTTTAAAAACCGAAAATTATTACAGAAGTCGAAAAAGTCAGGAATTAATAGAGACAGTAATTTCGCGAATAGATAAAAAAGCAGAATTTTGCTGGTCATCAAAAGATAATTTTAGCCTTAAAAAAGATTTCAGAATAACGGATCAGTAACGTGCCCAGTGACAGAAATTCCACGACAAATGGCTTTCTTGAAGAGAAACAGAACGGGATAGCAATTTCTACTTACATGTTAACAAGGTTTTTATGCCTAGACCAAGGCGCCAAAAATTTTATATTTGACGCCCAAATCTGTCTAAAAATGGCGCCCAACCGTGTTTAAAAATGGCACCAAACAGTGTCTGAAAATAACCATCTAGTAGTGTCTAAAAATGGGGCCTAACGGTGTCTAAAAATGGCATCTAACGGTGTCTGAAAATGGCGCCTAGCATAGTCTATAAATGGTCACCTAATAGTGCCTAAAAATGGCACCAAATGGTCTATAAACGGCGCCAGACAGTGTCTAAAAATGGCGCCAAACGGTGTCTAAAAATGGCGCCAAACGGTGTCTAAAAATGGCGCCAAACGGTGTCTAAAAATGGCGCCAAACGGTGTCTAAAAATGGCGCCAAACGGTGTCTAAAAATGGCGCCAAACGGTGTCTAAAAATTGCGCCCTATAGTTTGTAAAAGTTGCGCCGAAAGTCGCGCACTCAAGGGCGCTAAAACCTGGGTTGATGTCAGATATTAAAAGTCTGTCCGAATGACCTCATTGGTTTATCAAAGCATGGGCTGCTCAAAATCGATCTACTCCTTCTCCCGGAGGAGAAGCCTCACTCGTGGCCGCTGGCGGGCCGCTGCCGCCGCCGACGCCTTCGCTGCCTCCTTCGCCGATGGTTCGAATCGCTGCGCCAACCTCCGGCAAGTTCATGTCGTTAAAGAGTCGGTCTCGGTTTCTGGTGCTGGGCAGCACCTGCGCTGAGCTGCCCTGCCGCCTGGAGATCTCTGAGTGTGTTGGCCAGGGTTTGGGTGAGTGTGGGGTGGGTGTGGGATGGGTGTGGGATGAGTGTGGGATGAGTGTAGGATGGGTGTGGGATGGGTGTGGGATGGGTGTGGGATGAGTGTGGGATGAGTGTAGGATGGGTGTGGGATGGGTGTGGGATGGGTGTGGGATGAGTGTGGGATGAGTATGGGATGGGTGTGGGATGGGTGTGGGATGGGTGTGGGATGAGTGTGGGATGAGTGTAGGATGGGTGTGGGATGGGTGTGGGATGGGTGTGGGATGAGTCTGGGATGAGTGTAGGATGGGTGTGGGATGGGTGTGGGATGGGTGTGGGATGAGTGTGGGATGAGTATGGGATGGGTGTAGGATGGGTGTGAGATGGGTGTGGGATGAGTGTGGGATGAGTGTGGGATGAGTATGGGATGGGTGTGGGATGGGTGTGGGATGGGTGTGGGATGAGTGTGGGATGGGTGTGGGATGGGTGTGGGATGGGTGTGGGATGGGTGTGGGATGAGTCTGGGATGAGTGTAGGATGGGTGTGGGATGGGTGTGGGATGGGTGTGGGATGAGTGTGGGATGAGTATGGGATGGGTGTAGGATGGGTGTGAGATGGGTGTGGGATGAGTGTGGGATGAGTGTGGGATGAGTATGGGATGGGTGTGGGATGGGTGTGGGATGGGTGTGGGTTGGGTGTGGGAGCAGAATTCACAGCAATTATTAATCAGACTCACTCTGGCGTCGCCTTTGGCTGAACACTTCAATGCCAATAAAAGACAGCTCTGGTATCTCTGTCGGTGGGTGGGCGATGGACATTAGTTTCTAATACTCTAGTTTCTAATTAGTTTCTAATCTAATAATAGATTAGAGTCTGACTCTCCCAATCTCCCACATCCTAAATCCTAATAGTCCCACTCTCCCAGATCTCTAATCCCAATAGTCCCACTCTCCCAGATCTCTAATCCCAATAGTCCCACTCTCCCAGATCTCTAATCCCAATAGTTCCACTCCCCAGATCTCTAATCCCAATAGTCCCACTCCCCAGATCTCTAATCCCAATAGTCCCACTCCCCAGATCTCTAATCCCAATAGTCCCACTCTCCCAGATCCCTAATCCCATTATCTTAATATTGCCACTCTTCTAGAATCTTCCTCTCAATATTTCAAAATTTCAAATTCCAATATTCCAACTGTCCTCTAATGTCAAATCCCAGATCCCAGATCCCAGATCCCGGATCCCAGATCCCAGATCCCAAATCCCATTCTCCCAGATCCCAGATCTCAAACTCACTCTCCCCCCAGCCGTGCCCGTAGGCCATGAGCGGGTAGGCAGGCTCCCCGTGCTTGGGAATGTCCAGGCCCTTCTCCTCGACCTCTGCCGGCACCCGGAACATCCCCAGCAGGTGTAGGACGCCGAATATGATGAAGGAGGCAGCTGCAGACCAGCCGGAGATGGCGCAGGCGCCGATGAGCTGCCACAGCAGGTCCATGCCGCCCCTGGGGTGCGCCCCGAACACCAGGCCGTCACCGTCCTTCAGGAACGGCACCGCCAGCAGGCCCAGCAGGCCGCCGCCGAAATGGACACCGACAGCTTCGAGCGGATCGTCGACTCGAAACTTGAGAACGAGGCGGGCCACGGCCAGGTAGAAGTAGGGGGCGAGGAAACCAACGATCACCGCGGCCCATGGCTGGTAGCTGTTGCAGCCCGCGCAGATGCTCACCATGCCTGTTTTTGGTTCGGGTTTTTGGGTTCGGGTTTTTGGGTTCGGGTTTTTGGGTTCGGGTTTTTGGGTTTTCGGTTTTGGGTTTTCGGTTTCGGGTTTTTGGTTTCGGGTTTTGGGGTTCGGGTTTTTGGTTTCGGGTTTTCGGTTTCGGGTTTTTGGTTTCGGGTTTTTGGGTTTGGATTTTTGGTTTTGGCTTTTCGTTTTCGGGTTTTTGGGTTCGGGTTTTTGGGTTCAGGTTTTTGGGTTCGGGTTTTTGGGTTTGGGTTTTTGGTTTTGGCTTTTGGGTTTCGGGTTTTTGGTTTCGGGTTTTTGGGTTCGGGTTTTTGGGTTTGGGTTTTTGGGTTTTCGGTTTTGGGTTTTCGGTTTCGGGTTTTTGGTTTCGGGTTTTGGGTTCGGGTTTTTGGTTTTGGGTTTTCGGTTTCGGGTTTTTGGTTTCGGGTTTTTGGGTTCGGGTTTTTGGTTTCGGGTTTTTGGGTTCGGGTTTTTGGTTTCGGGTTTTTGGGTTTGGGTTTTTGGTTTTGGCTTTTCGGTTTCGGGTTTTTGGGTTCAGGTTTTTGGGTTCGGGTTTTTGGGTTTGGGTTTTTGGTTTTGGCTTTTGGGTTTCGGGTTTTTGGTTTCGGGTTTTTGGATTCGGGTTTTTGGTTTCGAGTTTTTGGGTTCGAGTTTTTGGTTTTGGGTTTTCGGTTTCGGGTTTTTGGGTTCGGGTTTTTGGGTTCGGGTTTTTGGTTTCAGGTTTTTGGGTTCGGGTTTTCAGTTTCGGGTTTTGATTTCGCGTTTTTGTTTTCGAGTTTGAAGTTTTTTTTCGTTTTTAGGTTTTTGGTTTCGGGTTTGTGCTTTCGCGTTTTGGGTTTTCAGTTTCGGGTTTGTGCTTTCGGGTTTTCGGTTTTTTTGATTTTCGGTTTCGACTTTTTATATTTTAGGTTTTTGGTTTCGCGTCTTTTGATGTCAAGTTTCTGGGCTGGAGCCAAGGTTCAAGCTTTTTGGGTTCAAGCCAAATGACACCAGCTTATACACCTAAGCTGCTTACCGGCCAACGCCCCGTTCACCGCGCTGAGCAGTGACCAGGTCTTGGAGTGCAGGCGCACCAGAATCAGGGTGATGAAGGCGGCCACGCAGCCGCTGATGCAGGTGTTCAGCATGGCGGTGGCCACCACCACCCATCGCCTTTTCCCGTGATGTGATTCAGCGAGCCGCCATTGAATGCGAAGAAGCCGAAGAACAGAATGAACGCGCCCAGCGAGACTACGGGCACGGAATGGCCGCGGATGTCCCGCGGTTTTCCCGTCGCGGGGTCGAACCGGTGCAGTCGCGGCTTTAAAATGCAGGCTGCCACGAAGGCCGACGTGCCGCCAAGGAGGTGGACGACTCCGGAGCCCGCGTGGTCCTGAGGTGGGGCGGCTTCTGGCATCAGCTTTGGTCTCCGCTTCCCACTCGCTCTAACCGTCTCTCCGGTTTTCACCCTACCAAGAGACAGGGGCGCCTACCAAGAGACAGGGGCGCCCAACAAGAGACAGGGCGCCTACCAAGAGACAGGGGCGCCTACCAAGAGACAGGGGAAGTCACCAAGAGACAGGGCCACCCACCAAGAGACAGGGGCACCCACCAAGAGACAGGGGCACCCACCAAGAGACAGGGGCGCCCACCAAGAGACAGGGGCACCCACCAAGAGACAGGGGCACCCACCAAGAGACAGGGGCGCCCACCAAGAGACAGGGGCGCCCACCAAGAGACAGCATATCTCAGTCAATATCAGGGACTTTCCTTCCTCTGGCTGCAACCTCTCTAGCTGCCAACAACACCCCCCGTACATGCACCAGGCCAGGCGCCTACCAACCTGAAATCCGGAGACGCCGCTTTCCCCATTCCAGTAGGTGACGTTCGCGCCTTGGCGCAGCCAGCCCGAGTCCGACCAGGCCCAGTGCGTGGCAATTGGATATGCAAATCCTGCGGAGTGCACAGAATTCGCGCATTTCTACTATGAGTAGAGTGTTAAAGAACATGTATTAACTAGTAAAACAGGGGTTGTAGACTAGTGGTTAGAGCGTTGGACTAACGACTTGAAGGTCTGGGGTTCGATTCCCGATCCCAATGGAACAATTTGTGTCCTTGAGCAAGACACTTAACACTGCATTGCTTCAGTTCACCCAGCTGTAAAATGGGTGCCAGCATTAGCTGGGGTAATTGAGGCTGTGTGTGGCGACCCCCCCTTCAGTCCTTGTACTGAACAGCCGTACGCAGCCTTCAGATGCGCCGCACAATATCTGCGGCTGAGCTGTCGGTTGCACATCTGGCCCAATTGGGACAGGTTAAATCAACTAATATTATTATTATATTATAATAACTCGTAAATAATTAGTAAGTTTCAGCTTCTCTGTGCCCTTGTTTGACTCTCGCGGCTTGTCCACTTTTTAGTTTCGCCGAGGGTAAAAAAGCAATTAACAACGCACCGGCAATGAGCACAGTGTAGAACATGTAGGCCGCGAACTCGCACCGTTCGGCCACCGCACCGCTAACGATGGTTGCAGAGGTCGAGGCGAACACGTAGTTGAGAAAGACGTGGGAGTACTCGCTGCTCGACAGGTTATGCAACGCCCAGTAGCGGGTGCCGCAGAAGAAGCTGCCCGGCTCGCCGAACGCCAGCGCGTAGCCAAATAGATAATAGGCTATGCCGCCCACGACTGCGGGGCGGGGGTGGGGGAAGAGCGGCCCAGCGGTTAACGCGTCCGACTCTCTTGCGTCACAGGTACCGGGTTCGATTCCTCTCGGCACATTTTAAATAGGAATAACATTGGTGATAAGTGTCAGGGGAATGACAATGTGGTTGTCAAGGTGTGACAATTTAGTGTCAAGGGAGTGACCAATTAAATGTCAGGAGAGTGACCAATTTGGTGTTTAGAGAGTGACAGAGTAAGTGTCAGAGGAGTGCTCAATTAAGTGTCAGGAGAGTGACAAAGTAAGTGTCAGAGGATTGTCCAATTTAAGTGTCAAGAGAGTGACAAAGTAAGTGTCAGAGGAGTGTCTAGCTAACTAGGCGTCAGGAGAGTGACCAAGTAAGTGTCAGAGGAGTGTCTAGCTAACTAGGCGTCAGGAGAGTGACCAAGTAAGTGTCAGAGGAGTGACCAATTAGGTGTCAGGAGAGTGACAAAGTAAGTGTCAGAGGAGTGACCAATTAGGTGTCAGGGAGTTACAAAAATACGCGTTGAGGAAGTGACGAAATAATAGCTATCAAAGAGTGATAAAACGGGCGTCAGGGTCAGGGTATGCGTCAGCATTCCTAGAAACACAGAGGACCCCCCGAAACTCACACGAGTTCATCATATTCTTGATGAGGATGTTGGTGACATTCTTTGACCGGACAGCGCCAGCCTCCAAGAAAGCGAAGCCGCACTGCATGAACCAGATCAATATGGAGGCGATGCACCGAAAATAATCGTTCAAAGAGTCGTTAGTGGCATTCACCTGCGCCTCCAGTTGATGGATTTGCCTGGCAAGTTCCGTGATGTTCCAGCCCATAATTTGATGTTGCTATTATCGGGTACCTAAGAATCGGTTATTTCTCTCGAAGGTGCCGGATCGGACTAATTTATTCCAGTTTAAAACTAGCCCAACGTTATCTCGTCCCAGTGCCCAGTTGCATCTGGGTCCGTTATCGGCTGGTTTCAAGTACCTTGCGCCCCACAGGGTGCAAACAATTCGCCACAGAGCTAATCTGAGATGCTGAGCAAATACTCACCGAAAATTTTGTTATCACGGGCCCCGGTAACAACTGCAGCAGGAAAGCATTGTAAATCTTTTGACACTCAAGTGGATCACCATGGCAACTAGGCGGTGCTGATTTTAAACTAATTTGCCACTAAACTAATTATGGAATTAAGCACCAGCTGATGACACAGAAAATGTTTTGAAACGGCCGCGAAAAAAATTACCTTTTGCTTGTGTTTTAATTTTTGAAAATGGATGATTAATGGTCAGCCTGAAGATTTAGTATATGTGGAAATATATGGACAGACAACTCATTATTTTTAGTATATAGGACTAGCACACGTCTCCCCCCTAAGGGGGACTGATGTCTGAACGCAATAATTTTCTAAAATATAATCACTGTTAAAACTATTCAGGAAATGTGCCGAGAAAATGACAGAGAGAGAAGTTGCAACCACTGTTTTCGGAGTGGAAACTTCTACATTTTGCTGAGTGAATGTGCCCACAGTGAATAATTAAGATACATGTTGGCACTATAACACTTATTAACACAGAAATTTACATGCAAGTTTAAATTTTTACAAAGAAAGGTTTGAACTAATTTTAGTTTTGTTTTAGCAAAGCTTTGTCCAGCAGATCGACTAGCGAATTAACTAAAACACTAAGATGCTCTTAGGCTAACACTTAAACACACTAAGATTAAAAAAAACCAATTTCGTTGTTTTCGTTAGCACAAAATAAAAATTCTGCACTGAAAGCCCCACTGAATACCACGGTAAGAAAGCTCATTACTTGACCTAGCAAAAATACGCGATCCACTAAAATTGTGCGTTATATCCTACTCTTGAAGTGAGTAGGATGTAGTCAAGTAGGGATTTTTTAAAAATCGCTATCTGTAATTAACAATATTTGCGTTAGATACTTTCATACAGGGTGAATCCATAGTCGGCTGGTGCCACCTGTTGAAAGTCCAGAAGCTCCCTCTGGGTGAAGGCGGCCGTGACCAACAAAGTCAGAGCTGATGCAGAAACACCTGGTCGACGAGACAATTAAAGCAACATAACTTCGACAAACATATCTTGGAAAAATTTGGTAAAATTGTATCAATCTAAATATTTATACATTTAGACACTTTAAATCCAATTATAAGCAACCGAAATAGAGTTTTCATAGCAACATATATGATTAAGAAATGATGATTTTGTCATTTTATCCACTCAACTAGAATCGACAGAGGCTCTAGCTTATTTGAACAAGGATTATTGATTGCACAAAAATGCATGTCTCGCAAAACAATGCGAGAGTGCTTGCAGCTGCATTTAGCTCCAATACTCTGCATGATGATGCATTCCTCTCACTCTGCATCCGTTCACGCTTCACCTCTATCTGTCTCTCTCCACATGCGGACTCTCTCTCATTGCATTGCATTCAGCACTTCCTTCTAACCCCTCCAGTCTATCATCTCTCCCCCAGTATATCTTCCCTCCCTCAGTCTATCATCTCTCCCTCCGTCTATCATATATTCTATCATCGCTCCTTCAGTCTATAATCTCTCACTTAGTCTATCATCTCTCCCTTAGTCTATCATCACTCCCCCAATCTATCATCTCCCCCTCAGTCTATCATCTCCCCCTCAGTCTATCATCTCCCCTTCAGTCTATCATCTCCCCAGCCTATCTCCCCATCAGTCTATCATCTCCCCTTCAGTCTATCATCTCCCCCTCAGTCTATCCTCTCTCCCAGTCTATCATCTCTCTCCCAGTCTATCATCTCTCTCCCAGTCTATCCTCTCTCTCCCAGTCTATCATCTCTCTCCCAGTCTATCATCTCTCTCCCAGTCTATCATCTCTCTCCCAGTCTATCATCTCTCTCCCAGTCTATCATCTCTCTCCCAGTCTATCATCTCTCTCCCAGTCTATCATCTCTCTTCCAGTCTATCATCTCTCTCCCAGTCTATCATCAAGGACTACTTAACAACACAGGACGCTACACTTGCAAATATTGGCAGAATTCTAAAAGTCCGCTTTGAATGAACACTTCGTCGGCATCTTGTATAATTCAATTGAATTTGAAGCAGGAAATAAAATATTCCGAGAACGCAGAGAAGTTAGCTCAGTCTATCATCTCAACAAAAGGCTATCTCCCCCCTCAGTCTATCATCTTCCCCCAGCCTATCTTCCTCTCAGTCTATTTTCCCCATCAGTCTATCATCTTCCCCCAGCCTATCTCCCCTCAGTCTATTTCCCCCCTCAGTCTATTTTCCCCTCAGTCTATTTTCCCCTCAGTCTATTTTCCCCTCAGTCTATTTTCCCCCTCAGTCTATTTTCCCCTCAGTCTATTTTCCCCTCAGTCTATTTTCCCCCCTCAGTCTATTTTCCCCCTCAGTCTATTTTCCCCTCAGTCTATTTTCCCCTCAGTCTATTTTCCCCCCTCAGTCTATTTTCCCCCTCAGTCTATTTTCCCCCCTCAGTCTATTTTCCCCCATCAGTCTATTTTCCCCCTCAGTCTATTTTCCCCCTCAGTCTATTTCCCCCCATCAGTCTATCATCTTCCCTCAGCCTATCATCTCCCCTCAGTCTATTTTCCCCCTCAGTCTATTTCCCCCCTCAGTCTATTTTCCCCCTCAGTCTATTTTCCCCCTCAGTCTATTTTCCCCTCAGTCTATTTTCCCCCTCAGTCTATTTTCCCCCTCAGTCTATTTTCCCCTCAGTCTATTTTCCCCCATCAGTCTATCATCTTCCCTCAGCCTATCATCTCCCCTCAGTCTATTTTCCCCCTCAGTCTATTTTCCCCCTCAGTCTATTTTCCCCCTCAGTCTATTTTCCCCCTCAGTCTATTTTCCCCCTCAGTCTATTTTCCCCCTCAGTCTATTTCCCCCCTCAGTCTATTTTCCCCCATCAGTCTATCATCTTCCCTCAGCCTATCATCTCCCCCAGTCTATTTAGTCTGGTCTGGACACAAATCACATTAATTCTCAACCGAAGTTCTCCCCCAATCTCCATTATTCCCATTGTCAGAGCTTTCCAATCTTTTATTTGCTCTTTGCCTCTGGCATTGTAGCGGTCCCCCACCGGTTCTCTGATGTGGCCAGCTTCTACATAGTCTTTAGTTGCCATAGCAACCGCAGCAAATGCGTTGTGAAATTTCACCCCTGCAGATATTTTTGTCTGATATCCGACTCAAGCCATCTGTGAGATTGTCAGATATTGGCGACAATTTCAAGACAAAAAAGATGATTCTTTTTTCTGCAAATAAAGTCAACACTGTACGAGCTAGTTTGACAAGCTTTGAAGAAGATTTATTTCGGTTTTAAAAGATTTTCCATTAAAAATGGGGGTTTACAGAGGTCAGAGTATTTGGTTTAGAAGGCCGATTTTTATTTGTGAAAACGCAAAATTCTACGGAAATTTGTATTTCAGGAATTTATTTTGCAGCTGAAAATTATTGAATAAACAGGAACCTAATATCTTGCTAATGCATTTTCATTAAAATTAAAATCTGGCCTTTATTAACTTTCCATCAACTCTGAGAATTAATTTCCGTGAACAGGTTTGCGCTCTCAATAGAGTGCGGCCATGCAAAATATACAATTACTGTCTTCAATTCCTAAACACAAAAATATTTCTCCAATTTTGATTTTTTAATGGCCACCACCTCATACAAATCAATAAAACTGTCTAAGCCTCCCCTAAAAACTGTCTAAATCTCTCCTAAAAACTGTCTAAGCCTCCCCTAAAAACTGTCTAAATCTCCCCTAAAAACTGTCTAAGTCTCCCCTAAAGACTATCCAAATATCCCCTTAAAAACTGTCTAAGCCTCCCCTAAAAACTGTCTAAGCCTCCCCTAAAAACTGTCTAAGTCTCCCCTAAAAACTGTCTAAGCCTCCCCTAAAAACTGTCTAAATCTCCCCTAAAAACTGTCTAAGCCTCCCCTAAAAACTGTCTAAGCCTCCCCTAAAAACTGTCTAAGTCTCCCCTAAAAACTGTCTAAATCTCCCCTAAAAACTGTCTAAGTCTCCCCTAAAAACTGTCTAAGTCTCCCCTAAAGACTATCCAAATATCCCCTTAAAAACTGTCTAAGCCTCCCCTAAAAACTGTCTAAATCTCCCCTAAAAACTGTCTAAGTCTCCCCTAAAAACTGTCTAAGCCTCCCCTAAAAACTGTCTAAATCTCCCCTAAAAACTGTCTAAGCCTCCCCTAAAAACTGTCTAAGCCTCCCCTAAAAACTGTCTAAGCCTCCCCTAAAAACTGTCTAAGCCTCCCCTAAAAACTGTCTAAGCCTCCCCTAAAAACTGTCTAAGTCTCCCCTAAAAACTGTCTAAGCCTCCCCTAAAAACTGTCTAAATCTCCCCTAAAAACTGTCTAAGTCTCCCCTAAAAACTGTCTAAGCCTCCCCTAAAAACTGTCTAAGCCTCCCCTAAAAACTGTCTAAGTCTCCCCTAAAAACTGTCTAAATCTCCCCTAAAAACTGTCTAAGTCTCCCCTAAAAACTGTCTAAGCCTCCCCTAAAAACTGTCTAAGCCTCCCCTAAAAACTGTCTAAGTCTCCCCTAAAAACTGTCTAAGTCTCCCCTAAAGACTATCCAAATATCCCCTTAAAAACTGTCTAAGCCTCCCCTAAAAACTGTCTAAATCTCCCCTAAAAACTGTCTAAGTCTCCCCTAAAAACTGTCTAAGCCTCCCCTAAAAACTGTCTAAATCTCCCCTAAAAACTGTCTAAGCCTCCCCTAAAAACTGTCTAAGCCTCCCCTAAAAACTGTCTAAGCCTCCCCTAAAAACTGTCTAAGCCTCCCCTAAAAACTGTCTAAGCCTCCCCTAAAAACTGTCTAAGTCTCCCCTAAAAACTGTCTAAGCCTCCCCTAAAAACTGTCTAAATCTCCCCTAAAAACTGTCTAAGTCTCCCCTAAAAACTGTCTAAGCCTCCCCTAAAAACTGTCTAAGCCTCCCCTAAAAACTGTCTAAGTCTCCCCTAAAAACTGTCTAAATCTCCCCTAAAAACTGTCTAAGTCTCCCCTAAAAACTGTCTAAGCCTCCCCTAAAAACTGTCTAAGCCTCCCCTAAAAACTGTCTAAGTCTCCCCTAAAAACTGTCTAAGTCTCCCATAAAAACTGTCTAAATCTCCCCTAAAAACTGTCTAAGTCTCCCCTAAAAACTGTCTAAATCTCCCCTAAAAACTGTCTAAGCCTCCCCTAAAAACTGTCTAAGCCTCCCCTAAAAACTGTCTAAGCCTCCCCTAAAAACTGTCTAAGTCTCCCATAAAAACTGTCTAAGTCTCCCCTAAAAACTGTCTAAGTCTCCCCTAAAAACTGTCTAAGTCTCCCCTAAAAACTGTCTAAGCCTCCCCTAAAAACTGTCTAAGTCTCCCCTAAAAACTGTCTAAGTCTCCCCTAAAAACTGTCTAAGCCTCCCCTAAAAACTGTCTAAGTCTCCCCTAAAAACTGTCTAAGTCTCCCCTAAAAACTGTCTAAGCCTCCCCTAAAAACTGTCTAAGTCTCCCCTAAAGACTATCCAAATATCCCCTTAAAAACTGTCTAAGCCTCCCCTAAAAACTGTCTAAATCTCCCCTAAAAACTGTCTAAGTCTCCCCTAAAAACTGTCTAAGCCTCCCCTAAAAACTGTCTAAGCCTCCCCTAAAAACTGTCTAAGCCTCCCCTAAAAACTGTCTAAGCCTCCCCTAAAAACTGTCTAAGTCTCCCCTAAAAACTGTCTAAGCCTCCCCTAAAAACTGTCTAAATCTCCCCTAAAAACTGTCTAAGTCTCCCCTAAAAACTGTCTAAGCCTCCCCTAAAAACTGTCTAAGCCTCCCCTAAAAACTGTCTAAGTCTCCCCTAAAAACTGTCTAAGCCTCCCCTAAAAACTGTCTAAGCCTCCCCTAAAAACTGTCTAAGTCTCCCCTAAAAACTGTCTAAGCCTCCCCTAAAAACTGTCTAAGCCTCCCCTAAAAACTGTCTAAGCCTCCCCTAAAAACTGTCTAAGCCTCCCCTAAAAACTGTCTAAGCCTCCCCTAATCAAAGGCTGTGCCTGAATCGCCTTGTAATCTGAAACATTTCTCAATCTCAATCAGCAAATGGATCCACGCACTCGCACAGAGCCTGGCCAATGGAAGAATATTTGTAGGTTACGTCATCTATGCCGGACGAGTGGGTTGACCACACGTTGCTCCGGTCGGCGCTGACGCCTTCGTTGGGCTGCCCGTAGCCCCAGACCTCCGGCAGGAAGGACGAGTTGCAGCCGCGCCAGAACCAGGGGTCCGAGGTGGACCCGCCCGGTCGGAATCCGCCGACAAAGAACGACCGACCGGAGTTGACGTTCGCCTTGATCCAGTGCAGGTGGGTCACCTCAGCAGCGTTGTTACCGTCGGCAAATTTGGTCAGGCCGTGGTTGGTCATGGACTCGCACCTGGAGTAGTCATTTAGAGTTGTCTTGAATGGCCATATAGCGTCATGCTTGTAAAAATGAGTCTATAAATCAACTAAATGACTATTAACATGAGACTAATGCTCCTACCCCCGAGCATCTGCTTCTCATATTTTTTGATGGTGTCTAAATCTGGCAGTAATTTGTTTCAAAGCCTTCTTAATCCGTGTCTTCTGTCTACATGTGTCCTAAATGTGTTCTGATCTTATCAGAATGTGTCCTCAAATGTGCCTTAAATATTTAGAGACATTTATATTTCAAGAAATGGTTGAAGAAGTTTGTGTACATCTAAATGTGTCTCGATGTGTCCTAAATGTGTCTCAATGTGTCCTAAATGTGTCTCTATGTGTCCTAAATGTGTCTCGATGTGTCCTAAATGTGTCTCAATGTGTCCTAAATGTGTCTCTATGTGTCCTAAATGTGTCTCTATGTGTCCTATGTATCTAAATATGTCCTAAATGTATTTAAATATGTGCTAAATATGCTCGATGTTTCCTAAATGTATCCTAAATGTGTCCTAAATGTATCTAAATGTGTCCTAGATGTATCCTAAATGTGTTTGTGTGTTAAATGTATATAAATGTATCTAAATTTGCCCTAAATGTTTCCAAATGTGTCTTAAATGTGGCTAAATGTGTCCTAAATGTATCTACATGTGATAAATGTATCCTAAATGTGTTCAAATGTGTCCTAAGCGTATCTAAATGTGTATCGAAACGTGTCCTAAATGTGTCCTAAATGCATCTAAATGTGTCCTAAATCTATGTAAATGTGTCTGAAACTCTTAGGCAAAGCCAGGATTTTTATCAGTAATTGTGAGAGAGCCGCGTCGGGGGCCGTCGTTTCAGCCGTTAGCCTCCTCTGCAAGATCTACAATAGCTACAGAGCTATTTGCGATAACGCTCGAGGGGCCTTAGCTGCTCAAATAGGTTTCTCAAATATCGAGAGTCTCGAGATGCAGCTCCGAAGCAAAATACACAAAAATACGCACTTGCACCTGCAAACTCAAAAAATCTGTAAGCTGCAATTAGTAATGGAGGCAGTCTGAACAGGAATCTATGAGATTTCCACGCAGAAGTTTGCTTGCCAATGCTTTGGCAGTTTGCACACCACGGTTTTAAAAGTACCAGCTAAGTCTTAACATTTATTCATCAGAATCTACTGTATGACTTAGCGCATTGTTAGCACTTATGGCATGGACATGTAAATCAAATTCTCGTGTAATGATTCTCTCGCAGGAGGCGGAAAAATCGAAGGACTCCATATTTATAAATGAGCACAGACTTCAGGTGAGTTAAATGAGTTAAACTTACAACTTGAGCTGATTTAACAGAATTTCATCTCCGATTCCCGACTTTTGACTGATTAGCAATGACTGAGTTAGGGTGACGGTTGGGTCAGGGTTAGATCAGGGTAAGGGTTAGGTTTAGGTTAGGGTAGGGATAGGTTTAGGTCAGGGTAGGGTTTGGTTTAGGTCAGGGTAGGTTTAGGTCAGGGTAGGGAAAGGGTTAGATCAGGGTAGGGTTTGGTTTAGGTCAGGGTAGGGTTTAGATTTTTGTTAGGGACTGCAGCCAATTTATGGTCTTGGAGCAGTTGGCAGACAGTCCAAAACCAGAGACCAGTTAAACTTGTCGCCTAAAAATCCCTCCTAAAACCCTCGGACACCCGGTCGCACCTGGCCAGACCCTCGTTCCAGTCGGCAACGTCCAGCAGCTTGTACACCGAGCCCAGCCAGCCGTGGCCAAAGCCATCCGGACACAGCCGTCCCCTGGGCAGGCCGGCCCGGTGCCGGACAAAGACCCAATCGAGCTTCCGCAGACTGCACTCGCTCTCAGGCACGTTCACCGCCACGCTGCACCTGTCAAACTCGAACAGCTGACAGCCAACGCTGGTTGCCAACCGGTAACCCTGGCACCGCGGGCCTCGCTCGATGCAGGCCAGACCGCAGGTGGCGTCGTTAGCAACGCGAACCGACGAAGCGTTGATAAGGAACTCGTCTCGAAGGCAGAGTCGAGCTAGCCGGCGGGTGAAACTCGGACAGTCGCTGCAGTGTCCGAATTCCCAAGTCGCGCAGAGGAAAACAGCAAAAAGAATCGCCAAGCGCATGGCAACGAGAGTCGAATCGCGGGACAAGTTCACAAGCTGGGACGCTCGAACCAGAGGGCATCAGGAAGTGGGTTGAGCTGAGTCGAAAATACAGTACTTATAAGGGCGAGAGTGTTCCTCATTGGTTGGGACGGACAGAAAACCAGCTGATGCCACTACGGGCATCCCTTAGGAAAAAAGCTTGACAATGTGAAAATGCAATGCAACAAAGCTTCTTGGCTTCTTCAGAGCATGAAGACAATGGCCCGGAGCAGAATTCAACATCCACTGTTGGTAACAGACTAGCCTCTTGTACTGGCGTATTTTCTCTGGGGTGAAACTGCTTCAATTGTAGCTTTGACCCGGTTGAAAAAGTTTTCATAAAAAGCAAGGATTATCGGAGCTTTTCCCGCTGAAATAGTCGCTTGTTGCATCTCTACAGCTATACGACAGTTGTAACGATCGAAAAGTCGCTACCAAAATCGCAACTAAAACTGTTAATCCCTTGCAGATAAACCTAATGCAGCACCTTAGGCTAACAGAAATTAACAACGGGTGTGGCGAAAAGATAATCAGTTTGATACTTAATCAGCCAGCCGGTTACTGCCGCTCACTGGTTTATTGAAATCAAATTTCCACCGATAGTACATTCAGATGGCCTAAATTGACAGACAGACACTCAGACAGACACTAAGAAAGACAGACAGACAGACAGACAGACAGACAGACAGACAGTCAGACAGACAGACAGACAGACAGACAGACAGACAGACAGACAGACAGACAGATAGACAGACAGATAGACAGACAGACAGACAGACAGACAGACAGACAGACAGACAGACAGACAGATGGACACGCAGACAGACAGACAGACAGACAGACAGATGGACAGACAGACAGACAGACAGATGGACAGACAGACAGACAGACAGACAGTCAGACAGACAGACAGACAGACAGACAGTCAGACAGACAGACAGATGGACACGCAGACAGACAGACAGACAGACAGACAGATGGACAGACAGACAGACAGACAGATGGACAGACAGACAGACAGACAGACAGTCAGACAGACAGTTAACAGACAGACAGACAGACAGACAGACAGACAGACAGACAGACAGACAGATGGACACGCAGACAGACAGATTTACAGAGTAAAGCAGTGAAATTATACACTTTACAAAGTAAAAAACTAGTGACACTACAGACTATACAGATAGGCAACCATTACCGGTAGGGACTTTAGAAATAGTTTTATCAACTCTCAAAATACAGTAACAATCCAGCATTAAAAATTAGTAATTTCAAATTCTACACGCTTGCATCGGCACAAGGTCACTAAAGGTCAACAGCGCACTCGTCTAGCGGAGAGACGCCAGCGTCGGCACCCGCGGGAGCCTCGGCCAGCCACTTGGACTCGCAGTGGCGCAGAAGGCTGTCGCTTATGCGCCACAGCCTGTCGGCCAGCTGAGGGTCGCGGCCAAGATCGCTGGTCTCGCAGGGCGTGCAGTTGTTGAAGTAGCCGCCGCCGTATTGCTCGATGGTGGGGTCGAAGGCGGCAAGCACTGAGGTGGCCGCGCCCTGCTCCTGTGGGATTGAGCCCGATTCTCAGGGTAGATTGGGGCCGATTCTCAGGGTAGATTGGGGCCGATTCTCAGGGTAGATTGGGGCCGATTCTCAGGGTAGATTGGGGCCGATTCTCAGGGTAGATTGGGGCCGATTCTCAGGGTAGATTGGGGCCGATTCTCAGGGTAGAAAAGATTGGACCCGATTGTCAGGGTAGATTAGGGCCTATTCTCAGGTTAGATTGGACCTGATTCTCAGGGTAGAATGGGTCCCGATTCTCTGGGTAGATTGGGGCCGATTCTCAGGGTAGATTGGGGCCGATTCTCAGGGTAGATTGGGGCCGATTCTCAGGGTAGATTGGGGCCGATTCTCAGGGTAGAAAAGATTGGACCCGATTGTCAGGGTAGATTAGGGCCTATTCTCAGGTTAGATTGGACCTGATTCTCAGGGTAGATTGGACCCGATTCTCTGGGTAGATTGGGGCCGATTCTCTGGGTAGATTGGGGCCGATTCTCAGGGTAGATTGGGGCCTATTCTCAGGTTAGATTGGACCTGATTCTCAGGGTAGATTGGACCCGATTCGCTGGGTAGATTGGGGCCGATTCTCTGGGTAGATTGGGGCCGATTCTCAGGGTGGATTGGGGCCGATTCTCAGGGTGGATTGGGGCCGATTCTCAGGGTGGATTGGGGCCGATTCTCAGGGTAGATTGGGGCCGATTCTCAGGGTGGATTGGGGCCGATTCTCAGGGTAGATTGGGGCCGATTCTCAGGGTAGATTGGGGCCGTTGGACTCGATTCTCAGGGTAGATTGGGGCCGATTCTCAGGGTAGATTGAGCCCGATTCTCAGGGTGGATTGGGGCCGATTCTCAGGGTAGATAAATGATCGATTCTTGAGGTAGATTAGATTAGCATTATTATTACAACATACCACAGTCTTTGTAAACGGCCTAGCCAAAACAAAGACCAGCCGACTGAGCCACCACTGTCGCTGAATGCCGGTGAACACCATGTTGCCAGGGTGCACAGAGAAAGCCCGAATACCGCGAGATGCAAAATGTTTATCAACAAATCTAGCGGTGAGCACATTGCAGAGTTTGGAGTCGCCGTACTGGGGAAGGCCGGCGGCGCCCCGGTACAGCCTCGGATTGGTCTGGTTCAGGTGGGCCTCGTCAAACGTCTCCCTCGTAATTGAAGTGGATCGGTGACTCTCCGAGCTGACTAGCACTACTCGAGCAGGAGCAGAGGCGAGCAGAGTGGGTAGCAACAGGCGCATGAGGTACAGCTGGGACAGGTGGTTCACCTGGATTGCGATTGGCGGTTTGGCGATTCTTAGCCATTTATATTTGGTTTATGGGGCTATCCTTAGTGTGTTTATGGGGCTATCCGTGGTGTGTCTATGGGGCTATCCATAGTGTGTTTATGAGGCTATCCATGGTGTGTTTATGGGGCTATCCATAGTGTGTTTATGAGGCTATCCATAGTGTGTTTATGGGGCTATCCATAGTGTGTTTATGAGGCTATCCATGGTGTGTTTATGGGGCTATCCATAGTGTGTTCATGAGGCTATCCATAGTGTGTTTATGGGGCTATCCATTGTGTGTTTATGAGGCTATCCATAGTGTGTTTATGAAACTATACATAGTGTGTTTATGGGGCTATCCATGGTGTGTTTATGGGGCTATCCATAGTGTGTTTATGAGGCTATTCATTGTGTGTTTATGAGGCTATCCATAGTGTGTTTATAGGGCTATCCATTGTGTGTTTATGGGGCTATCCATTGTGTGTTTATGGGGCTATCCATTGTGTGTTTATCGGGTTATCCATTGTGTGTTTATGGGGCTAAACTTAGTGTGTTTATGAGGCTATCTTTAGTGTTTTATGGGGCTACCCTTAGTGTGTTTATGAGGCCATCTTAAGTGTGCTTATGTGTGATTGCACCACAAGTGTGGTCATGGGGCTGTATTTCACTTATTTTCCGTCCGGAACGATATTAGCTTTTATTGTTTCAATTGTCAATAGATATTTTGAGAACTAAAAGAGATTTCAATTACATTTGAAGCAAAGTTAGGCCTTGAAAATTCACCACAATAGATCAATTTAAATTCCTCAGAATACTTAACTTGAGAAGTATTTGTACGAGTACTTTGTACGAGTGCAAGTTCAGGTGCTCAGTTAAATGGTAACTTTAAATGGTAACCATCTTTTTACTCGTAATTGCCTGCGAACATTTACATCTGTCGTACATCTGCTACGGCTAATAAACCATTAAAATAAAAAAAACCGACAAAAAGGAAATGCTGGAATTTCAGGCGCAGAATTTTGTCATTGTCAGGCATATATATATACCCTCAGTTGGCTTTGAGGGTCGGTTTGTGGCATGTGTTCTTTAGCACCAAGGGGCTTTAGCACCAAGGGGCTTTAGCACCAAGGGGCTTTAGCACCAAGGGGCTTTAGCACCAAGGGGCTTTAGCACCAAGGGGCTTTAGCACCAAGGGGCTTTAGCACCAAGGGGCTTTAGCACCAAGGGGCTTTAGCACCAAGGGGCTTTAGCACCAAGGGGCTTTAGCACCAAGGGGCTTTAGCACCAAGGGGCTTTAGCACCAAGGGGCTTTAGCACCAAGGGGCTTTAGCACCAAGGGGCTTTAGCACCAAGGGGCTTTAGCACCAAGGGGCTTTAGCACCAAGGGGCTTTAGCACCAAGGGGCGCCAGCACTTCCGCCCACAATCGCAGACGCCGATATTTTTCTCTCTACAAGTCATCTGCAATTATTTTCTACTTCAAATGTCAGGAATTCGCACTACGACTCAAGTTTTTAGCGCTAGGCAGTTTTTTTTACTCAAAACACAATGGCCAAAACAGGAAGTGTTTTTAGCTTCTCTTTCTCAGCACTAAAAACTGATGCCTTGTTGCACCCACTGAACTTCCGAATTATCCGATTCAGGTTTTTATTCAGATAATTTTTATAATAAACACACTGAACATGCGATAAGCTCTCAGCTCAACGTCAAAGTCTTCAATTTTCATGACAAATAATTAATTCCAAATGACCGTGTCACTGTTGCCAAAGTCGAATGCAAGCACACACTAAATAATTGTCATTGAATTTACGGTGCAACCATGCAGACTGGATTAATTATGAATTATCTTAAAGTACATGCCTGCTTCTAGTTGAGTACTACCCAAAAAGCTTCCAATACTACTCAATTGTACCGCTGGACGAGGAGACGTTTCAAAAAAATTCAGGTTGAAATTTTAACGTCGCTATCATACCGAGTATGTATTGGTTCTGAAACAAGCACTTAGGCCTTCTAGCCCTTTTTTCATACCATGCAGATTAAGTCGTTTAGGCTTCAACTAGGAGCCATGAACTTTTACTGAGCCACCAGCAATGTCTGCATGAAACTGCGTGACCATTGTTCAAAATGTCTATGGTAATTTACGTTAAGGCAATGATATTCCAGCAATGACCAGTCATTGTTTGAAATTGACAATAAAGCAATTTACCGGGATATCATTTTAGAAAAAGAACGAGTCTATGAGCGTAAAATAAAATAGTCTATGGTTGTAAGTGGGACTTCGCCCCCACACCCCCATTCCCCCTTCCCAACTCGGATCCTGATGGACAAATTGACCAATGAAGTTAGCTGGAAGTGAATTCATGGTAATGGCCATAGACACTATCGCCGCTCGTGTCTATGGCCATGACCATGAATTCTCACTTCCAGAAAACCCCCATTTATTTTAGCAACCGAGTGGTAGATGTCTATGGCCAAAACTCTTCTAGCTCAGACTTAAATCTGACTCACCTGAAACTGCAGTTCAATTCCATCCTCAGTGATGGTGTGAGCCGGGCCGCACACGCCTGCATTGAGTATGAGGGCATGCAGAGGATAGCCAGAAGCCATGTACCGCCGGCAGAAGCTCAGCACGGAGCGAAGCGAGGCCAGCTCAACCTGCCAGACTTCTACGCTGGCTGAGGGCAGCTCGGTGCGAATTTTGTTTGCCTAAAAAGTTTTAAAAACATTTTTTGAAGCTTGTAGAAAATAGACACTATTCCGATTCCCATAGACATTATCCCAATTCTCATAGACACGATCCTAATTCCCATAGACATTATCCCAATTTCCATAGACATTACCCCAATTCCCATAGACACGATCCTAATTACGATAGACATTATCCCAATTCCTTTACTTGTAGACATTATCCCAATTCCCATAGACATTACCCTAATTCCCATAGACATTATCCCAATTCTCATAGACACGATCCTAATTACCATAGACATTATCCCAATTCCCATAGACATTACCTTAATTCCCATAGACACGATCCTAATTACGATAGACATTATCTCAATTCCTTTAGACATTATCCCAATTCCCATAGACATTACCCTAATTCCCATAGACATTACCCCAATTCCCATAGACACGATCCTAATTCCCATAGACACAATCCCAATTCCTTTAGACATTACTCCAACTCCAATTCCCATAGACATTATCCCAATTCCCATAGACACGATCCTAATTACTATAGACATTATCCCAATTCCCATTCACTGAAAAGTCCTATATGCTAATCCCTATTCAAATATTGAATAGCAACAAGTAAAACCAATGTTACATAATATATTCTAGTCACCCAGTTGAAATCCCATGACAAGAGGAGAATGCCAGCATTGTGTGCAATTTTTATTTCAGACTCACAAAATTGCAATGATGATGAAGCGTGGAAGATAGAAAAGGAGAGAAAAAGCAAATGGAATGCTAAAGACAAAACAGAAAATAACCGGGAAATTGACAGGAATCGAGAGGAGAGGGAGAAGGGAAGGGAGCCTGCGGTCTCAGCAGCAACTCACAGCCGCGGTTCCCAACTGCGGGCAGCGGCAGGCCAAGATAACTTTAGCGCCGCGCATTGCAATGGCTCTGGCGGTCTCAAAACCAATACCGGAGCTGGCTCCAGTAACCATAGCAACCCGACCAGTCAGGTCGTGATTAGCCAGCACCTGCAGAGCGGTGGAGTGACTGTCAAACTGCTGGCGCCAGGTGGTGCGGGAGTGCTCGGCCTTGCTGAATGCCAGCCTGGGATCAGTGTGCGACTGCAGGCCGCGAACTCGACTGCAGAAATTGGGGCGAATACACTATTGTATTAAATTAGATCCTAAAGGAATAGAGCCGACGCTAATTAAACAGATTATTAAGAAATCCTAAAGAGCAATGAGAATTAAGAGCTACAGAGATTTGAAAGTACGAGAGTTAAGAGAAACAGAAAGTAAGTAAAGTAAATAAAGTAAAACAGGGAATTAAGATCAACAATGCATCATAAAGGACTGGGGAATTAAGGTTAAAATTCCATTCTAAAATACCAGAGAATTGAGATTAAAATTCCCTCCTAAAAGACTGGGGAATTAAGATCAACATTCCCTCCTAAATGACCGGGGAATTGAGATTAAAATTCCCTCCTAAAAGACTGGGGAATTAAGATCAACATTCCCTCCTAAATGACCGGGGAATTGAGATTAAAATTCCCTCCTAAAAGACTGGGGAATTAAGATCAACAATTCATCCTAAATGACCGGGGAATTAAGATCAACATTTCCTCCTAAATGACCGGGGAATCAAGATCAACATTCCCTCCTAAATGACCGGGGAATTAAGATCAACATTCCCTCCTAAATGACCGGGGCATTAAGATCAACATTCCCTCCCAAATGACCGGGGCATTAAGATCAACATTCCCTCCCAAATGACCGGGGCATTAAGATCAACATTCCCTCCCAAATGACCGGGGCATTAAGATCAACATTCCCTCCCAAATGACCGGGGCATTAAGATCAACATTCCCTCCCAAATGACCGGGGCATTAAGATCAACATTCCCTCCCAAATGACCGGGGAATTAAGATCAACAATTCATCCTAAATGACCGGGGAATTAAGATCAACATTTCCTCCTAAATGACCGGGGAATCAAGATCAACATTCCCTCCCAAATGACCGGGGCATTAAGATCAACATTCCCTCCCAAATGACCGGGGCATTAAGATCAACATTCCCTCCCAAATGACCGGGGCATTAAGATCAACATTCCCTCCCAAATGACCGGGGCATTAAGATCAACATTTCCTCCCAAATGACCGGGGAATTAAGATCAACATTTCCTCCTAAATGACCGGGGAATTAAGATCAACAATTCATCCTAAAGGACTGGGGAATTAAGGTTAAAATTCCATTCTAAAATACCGGAGAATTGAGACTAAAATTCCCTCCTAAAAGACTGGAGAACTAAGATCAGTATTCCCTCATAAATGATCAAGGAATTAAGATCAACATTCCCTCCTAAATGACCGGGGAATTAGGATCATCACTCCACCGGGGAATTAAGATCAACATTTCCTCCTAAATGACCGGGGAATTAGGATCATCACTCCACCGGGGAATTAAGATCAACATCCCTCTTAAAAGACCGGGGAATCAGGATCAAAAACTCTGATCCTAAAAAACCTCAGAACAACATTTTTGTGAAGAGGCTCTACCATTAAAATAAGCAGCCAGAGCAGCTACTATTAGTAATAGCTAACTAATCACACATGGAACCGCTTACTTAACAATCAGGCGAATTGGCCGCACAATCAGCATTCTGTAGGCGAACAGGACAAGTCCAATAGTCGAATCAATGATTGCAGAGGCTGACATTTTGTTTTAAGATTAGAATTGGCCCAGATTTAGTCTAAAATCTTCAATTTGTAATAATTGATAATTAGATATTTATATAATATTTCAAACAGTAGATTCATCTGATTTATAAGCTACTGAATTGCTGCTTTTTTCTGTCCGAGAGAGGTCCTGGACTCGATTTCTTATTAAGTTATCAATGTTCTAATGTTGAAGGCAATTCCGAGACAAGATACAATAGGTTTTCAGAGAGTGATTTTTAGAAAACGGGTAGATCTCTAAGGGCGATTTTCCGAAAACGGGTAGATCTCTAAGGGCTATTTTTAGAAAACGGGTAGATCTCTAAGGGCGATTTTCCGAAAACGGGTAGATCTCTAAGGGCTATTTTTAGAAAACGGGTAGATCTCTAAGGGCGATTTTCCGAAAACGGGTAGATCTCTAAGGGCGATTTTCCGAAAACGGGTAGATCTCTAAGGGCGATTTTCCGAAAACGGGTAGATCTCTAAGGGCTATTTTCCGAAAACGGGTAGATCTCTAAGGGCTATTTTCCGAAAACGGGTAGATCTCTAAGGGCTATTTTCCGAAAACGGGTAGATCTCTAAGGGCTATTTTCCGAAAACGGGTAGATCTCTAAGGGCTATTTTCCGAAAACGGGTAGATCTCTAAGGGCTATTTTCCGAAAACGGGTAGATCTCTAAGGGCGATTTTCCGAAAACGGGTAGATCTCTAAGGGCTATTTTTAGAAAACGGGTAGATCTCTAAGGGCGATTTTCCAAAAACGGGTAGATCTCTAAGGGCTATTTTTAGAAAACGGGGAGATCTCTAAAGACGATTATCCGAAAACGGGTAGATCTCTAAGGGCGATTTTCCGAAAACGGGTAGATCTCTAAGGGCTATTTTCCGAAAACGGGTAGATCTCTAAGGGCTATTTTCCGAAAACGGGTAGATCTCTAAGGGCGATTTTCCGAAAACGGGTAGATCTCTAAGGGCGATTTTCCAAAAACGGGTAGATCTCTAAGGGCTATTTTCCGAAAACGGGTAGATCTCTAAGGGCTATTTTCCGAAAACGGGTAGATCTCTAAGGGCTATTTTCCGAAAACGGGTAGATCTCTAAGGGCTATTTTCCGAAAACGGGTAGATCTCTAAGGGCTATTTTCCGAAAATGGGCAGATCTCTAAGGGCTATTTTCCGAAAACGGGTAGATCTCTAAGGGCTATTTTCCGAAAACGGGTAGATCTCTAAGGGCGATTTTCCGAAAACGGGTAGATCTCTAAGGGCTATTTTTAGAAAACGGGTAGATCTCTAAGGGTGATTTTCCGAAAACGGGTAGATCTCTAAGGGCTATTTTTAGAAAACGGGGAGATCTCTAAAGACGATTATCCGAAAACGGGTAATTCTCTAAGGGCTATTTTCTGAAAACGGGTAGATCTCTAAGGGTGATTTTCCGAAAACGGGTAGATCTCTTAGGGCGATTTTCCGAAAACGGGTAGATCTCTAAGGGCGATTTTCCGACAACGGGTAGATCTCTTAGGGCGATTTTCCGAAAACGGGTAGATCTCTAAGGGCGATTTTCCGACAACGGGTAGATCTCTTAGGGCGATTTTCCGAAAACGGGTAGATCTCTAAGGGCGATTTTCCGAAAACGGGTAGATCTCTTAGGGCGATTTTCCGAAAACGGGTAGATCTCTAAGGGCGATTTTCCGAAAACGGGTAGATCTCTTAGGGCGATTTTCCGAAAACGGGTAGATCTCTAAGGGCGATTTTCCGACAACGGGTAGATCTCTTAGGGCGATTTTCCGAAAACGGGTAGATCTCTAAGGGCGATTTTCCGACAACGGGTAGATCTCTTAGGGCGATTTTCCGAAAACGGGTAGATCTCTAAGGGCGATTTTCCGAAAACGGGTAGATCTCTTAGGGCGATTTTCCGAAAACGGGTAGATCTCTAAGGGCGATTTTCCGAAAACGGGTAGATCTCTAAAGACGATTTTCCGAAAACGGGTAGATCTCTATGGGCGATTTTCCGAAAACGGGTAGATCTCTTAGGGCGATTTTCTGAAAACGGGTAGATCTCTAAGGGCGATTTTCTGAAAACGGGTAGATCTCTTAGGGCGATTTTCCGAAAACGGGTAGATCTCTAAGGGCGATTTTCCGAAAACGGGTAGATCTCTAAAGACGATTTTCCGAAAACAGGTAGATCTCTAAGGGCGATTTTCCGAAATTGGGTAGATCTCTAAGGGCGATTTTCTGAAAACGGGTAGATCTCTAAGGGTGATTTTCCGAAAACGGGTAGATCTCTAAGGGCGATTTTCTGAAAACGGGTAGATCTCTTAGGGCGATTTTCCGAAAACGGGTAGATCTCTTAGGGCGATTTTCCGAAAACGGGTAGATCTGTAAGGGCGATTTTCCGACAACGGGTAGATCTCTTAGGGCGATTTTCCGAAAACGGGTAGATCTCTAAGGGCGATTTTCCGAAAACGGGTAGATCTCTTAGGGCGATTTTCCGAAAACGGGTAGATCTCTAAGGGTGATTTTCCGAAAACGGGTAGATCTCTTAGGGCGATTTTCCGAAAACGGGTAGATCTCTAAGGGCGATTTTCCGACAACGGGTAGATCTCTTAGGGCGATTTTCCGAAAACGGGTAGATCTCTAAGGGCGATTTTCCGAAAACGGGTAGATCTCTTAGGGCGATTTTCCGAAAACGGGTAGATCTCTAAGGGCGATTTTCCGAAAACGGGTAGATCTCTAAGGGCGATTTTCTGAAAACGGGTAGATCTCTAAGGGCGATTTTCTGAAAACGGGTAGATCTCTCAGGGCGATTTTCCGAAAACGGGCAGATCTGCAGGACAAATTTACGAAAAAGGGTAGATGATACGATCTTTAAGAACGATTTTCCTAAAACAGGTAAGTGTCTAGGGGAGGGGGATTCTCCTAAAACCAATCAGTCAGATCTCCAAAAGCAATATATGCTGTTTTAATTAAAATTTACTTTGCTGTAAATGCAACAAAAAACAAACAGATATATGGAAAGACTCACTCAAAGAAAAGTAGGTTGCCGTTGTCAGTGGCTGTCATCTCCCAGCCAGGTGGCAGGTCGGGCTTAATAAAGCTTCGCTTGCCAGTAATTGGGTGCTCCCAGTGCGAGCTCTTGGCCTGGTGGCTGCATTAAATTCAATTAGATAAGATTTATTACTGTGCCAGCTGCTAGTTAATTTAATTGATAAGAAATTTATTATTAGTTGTTGGCACTAAAACTAATGCTGAATAAAATGCATGTGCCACTACTATTTAACAGATTTTTAAGTTAAACGAGCGAAATTTTCAGAAATTAAAATATCTGCTGATATGTCAAGGCATTCGGAGGGAATGCTGAGATGTCAAGGCTTACAGGGGGAATGCTGAGATGTCAAGGCTTACAGGGGGGGGGGAATGCTGAGATGCCAAGGCTTACAGGGGGAATTGCTGAGATGCCGAGGCTTATGGGGGAACTGCTGAGACATCAAGGCTTATGGGGGAATTGCTGAGATGCCAAGGCTTACTGGGGGAATTGCTGAGATGCCAAGGCTTATGGGGGAATTGCTGAGATGTCAAGGCGGGGGAATTGCTGATATGCCAAGGCTTATGGGGAAATTGCTGATATGCCAAGGCTTAGTGGGGGAATTGCTGAGATGTCAAGTCTTACTGGAGGGAATCGCTGATATATCAAGGCAGACTTTTATTATAAAAATGCTACACTGCAATACATAATTATAACGTGCTAAAACTTACTTCAAATAATAAACTTGTCCATCAAGCGAGGCTCGAACCTCCCAACCAGCAGGCAGTTCCTCCTCAGAGTCAGTATCATCAGCAGTAGCTCCTAGTCCAATGCCCAGTTTTTGGTGGCTCATATAGATTTGCAATTATCTTGAATGTATTTATTAGATTATTAGAGATAAAAATCTGAAATAAAGCAAAAAAGCATAATATATTGAACTTTATACCAATGTTATTATTTTTAATACTTTCTATTTCAATTTTCTATAATTTTATTGTGTTTTATGTTTTTAAACATTTGGCTAGTGGGTACATAAAATAGTTCTAGTTTTAATGCCATAATATAATAAAATTTGTCTATGATATAAAGGTTTTTAGGGTGCTGATGAAATGCAAATTAAGGTTTATTTAAATTCTATGTACGTATAGCTTAAACCCCAGTTAGAGAATAAGCCATATTTAATAACTGGCCAATTGCTACAATTTCAAATAGACCCATTATGCCTAGTGCAGCAAAAAAGAAGGAAATGAAATGTGGTATAGCAATTGTTTTCTAAAGAGAAAAGGATATCTACACCTAGTTTAATAGCTTCTTGACAAGTTTAGATAGTTCCCAGTAGATATTTTCATTGTAAGAATATGTTAGGTATAGCCTAGGACCAGGTTGCGGATAGTATGCATATATGCCGGAACTTTTCTGGCATACAAAATAGCCACCCTAAGTCCTTGGTATACACAATTGGTGTACACAACCCCTGGTGAACTTTGTTGGTGTACACTATTGGTGTACACAAGTAACACAGCCACGCACACTTTTTTGGCATACAAATTTTGGTGAATAAATTCATGCCATGCATGAAAATTGTAATGTAAATTAATGTTTTTACGTAAAGTAATGGAAAATTTGTATTGTCAGTGATAAAATTTTTGCTTCTTTGAAATTAACAATGAATAAAACTAGTGCAAATTTTTGCTAAGAGTACGAATTTTGCACCATATTTTTGTAGGTATAGTTTAATTTCGTTTAAATTGCAAATATTCATAATATTTTAAAAACATTTTTCATACAAAAGCCTTTCTTAGAAAACTCTACTCGTGAAAACCATATTACCTTTTTTAGGAATTTTTGGCATACATTTTAGCGCAACATTTTTTTAGCATACATTGGCGTACAAAGTCCTTGACACCCAAATTTGGTCCAGCATACACAGATAAATGATCTGCACACTGGGCCTAGGATAATATATTCTAGTACAAAATCTTGGACTTGAATATGTTCTATGCATATTAACAAAAAACACTACAAAAATGCTTACATGATCTCTTGATATATATAAAACAAAGTTATTACATTTTAAAGAATGGTAAAACCAAGGGGGTAGGGAGGTGGCTGCCCCTTTTTAAGTGGAAGCCTGAAAAAAATCAAGGGGGACCAAGCAAATTTTTGCCAAAAACAAAGCCATATACTATACCTTTGCCCTTCACTCCTTTGGGTCTTTACCCTCTAGAATCTGCCCCCTCCCTTTGACAAATTTCTGGTTGCACTACTGATTTTAAAGCAAAGCTACTAAGTAGGCATAGGCATACTATATTAACATAAAGAAAAATTATAAAATTTCTTTTTAGGTATTTTTTCAAAGTATATATTATTAAAAAAACTTATATTACAAAAGCATGCTTATAAAATTCAAGTGCCAAAAACCTTGCATAGCAATCAGCATATAAGCTAACTTTCTATTTAAAAATCACCATGCAAAGATTCTAGGCAATCTTTCAGTTACTTGTGTAGAGATCTCCAAATAAGATACAAAGTAAACTACTATAAGTAGTAACATAAAAATGCAAAAATGCAAATCTAAAAATTCCACATTGTCATACACTATTTTTAGAAGACCACAAAAACAACGAGTGATCATCTTATGTAACATCTAAAAATAGAATTCTATATATGGTATTGATGCGCAAAACCTATTGTATTCTATTCAATTTTTGAAAGGTCAAAATTCCAAAATGCAAATGAGTCACCTACCCAAAATAACCTGTTTACCCCAAAATTTTACTATAAATACAAGTCAAAATCCGAGCTAAAAATCTTAGACTCGGAGCAGCTTCCAAAGATCTTGGGCTTTGCAAGAGCAGCCAACGAGGCTATATCTCTGAGGAAGAGATAAACACCAATTGGTAAGCTTTGTTTGAGACTTTGTTATTCTGATTATTGAGAGCAATTGCTATTGCTGGCCATTACTATTCAGTTGATTTCACTGAGACTATTGAGTTTGAGGCCTCCCATTTTCCTAAGGGATTGGATAGGATCTATGGACCGATTCCGATACCCTTAGAGGATTATTGATTGATTGATTTTGGTTATCCTAGATTAACCGATAGGAGTACACTACTCTGATTCCGTTAGTTCTAGAAGAAGACGCCCTTTTGGAGGACCTCACATTATTGTAGAAGTTGATTCTGTTATTAGGGCACATCATTGATATTGATTTCTGCACTCAAGGAATACATTGATTTTGGCACTCAAGGAAATACTGCGACATCGATTTTATTGTTACACTCTTACTTTCGGCCGATTCTAGACTTCAAGAAGATTCTTCCAGAGAAGAAGATTAGAAGAAGCAAGTTCTAAACACGTGCGCAACAAAGAAGAAGAAACAAGGAACGAGCTCGGAGAACCTGCCCGATGAAGAAGAGGAGCCTGCAACAGTAAGTGCACTACATTTTTGTTTCCAGGCTTAAGTGTCTAGAAGTGGGAGTTTTCGGGGGACTGATCACCTCCCAAATCAAGTCTTCACCTGCTCTAAATTATTTAAACCCTTTTTTGAACTTTTCAGAGTCCAATAAGCTCACAGAGTTCTACATAGGGTAGTAGTATGTTATCCAGTAGAGGATATTGCCAAAGTGCTGATAGGGGAAAGGAGTAACATAGCAATGCCACACATCTCGCAAGTCTTGCTATTAGCAAGCAGATGGTGCCTCATTATCACATTGCTTTGTTAACATTGTCATTGGGCACCAGCACAACTAATCCTCAATGATTCACGTCAAGGTCACATAGCACAATGCTGTTGACAACTTCAGTAGCAGGGACAATAGATTGTGGCGCTGGAGTTTGGCCAGCCAGCCATACTGGCAGTCATACATGCGCAACTGCTGGCCGACCTGGCCGATCTGGCCACCGTAAATTGTGGTGGACCAGGGGTAAGTTGCAAAAATGCCCACCCCAAAGAATAGACGTAGTACTAATTAGATGATGAGGCATTTAGCCCTTATAAGACAGTCATAGTTACTCCTGCCGTTTACCCTAAATTGCGTTAATGTTGCTTTAGGGTTTCTTTCACAGGTAAGTCGCATTTTTGGTCAAAAAGTAAGTCGCATGGCCAGTGTAAATCAGGGGGGTTGCGCATGTATGCGCATGTAAAATAATTTAGAGCAGGAAACCAAAGGATCGCGAGATTCTATCCTAGGATATAGCTTTGTAGCCTGGGATAAAGACTCAATAAAGTATGGTCCACTAGGCCTATAGCAAAGCATGTAAATGGCAAATGCCATTGAGTAGGCCTATAAAAGCCAAATAATAAAACTCCTAACCTAAATTAGAGATGGCACATATTAGGCCTAGTATTTTGAAAAATTCAAGTACAATTATATAAGTAGGCTTAAAAATTAAATGCTAGGCCTACCTTTGGGCTTTGGCCTCACCTTGATTTGAAAAGTTTATAAAAATAAGTCAAAGTACTTAGTTCTAACTTCTATAATTTATAAAGTGATGGGCCTTAACTTCCCAAATTATTGCGCTGATTGGTGCGTTTTTCCCATAATGAGGCATGCTTTTTAGATTAATTTAATAGGTCTTTAACCGGGTTTTATTTTTCGCCAAAGACAAGGTGCAAAATTTCACCCATTGCCCAATTTCAGGGTGCAATACTGCAATTTTGTAGAAGCGCTACTTAATGTTTCTAGGAAAGCCTACTTTTAAATTTGCGCAAGATATAATATTTTTGTTATAATGTACGAAATATTCTCAGTTTCTAAAATTTGTTATAAATATACCCGAAAAATTAGTTTAAATTAGGAGCGAAGTTTTAGAAAAAAGAAAAACTTGTTTGCTCTCAAGCAAAAAGCTGAGAAACTTGTTCACTGAAAGCCATTCTCAGAGTAGTCATTTTACAGTGAGAGATTCTAAGACGTTCATAAGAGACACTCGAGGAGTATATGCACAAGGTAAGTCGCATATTGTAGGTCCTTGTATATGCAATAGAAGTTACATGCTAAAAGCAAGCGCCGTGACCCTCTAAATCTCGGTAACGCCCGGACTGGCGAATAGCTCAGGCCAAGGTTATTAGCTAAGAACGCTATACCAGAACGTACGGTTGGTAAAGTGGCATCATTATAAATCTTGAGTGTCAGTCAGGTGTAATGCAGTGTCGCTGCACAATATTTTTTATTTGAAAGAAGATATAACTTACAATACAATACAATGCAGCATCTTAACGACTTAATATTAATAAATTCGAATATTAAAAACAATTTTTAGACGGTTTCTTTACTGCAAAGACTCAATTTATTGTAGGCGCCGCCGCCTCGGCGAAACGAGCTGCGGACCTTCTTCTGTTAACGTTGAGCTGCCAGAGGAGAGCTCCCTTAACATCAGCCCCATCACCATCGACGAGGTGCTCCAACTTGCAAAGAAGACGCCAGGCAACAAGGCTACTGGACCCGACGACGTGCCTGTCGAGGTGCTGCTCCTCCCGCAGGTGGCGCTGGAAGTCAGGCGAGTGATGAACTGCGTGCTAGCTGGGGGCCCCGCCCCTGCTGAGTGGCGGACTGCGCATATCGTCGGGATCCCAAAGAAACCAGGTTCCGTCAAGGTCGAAGAACATCGCGGGATTTCACTAATGTCCTGCACGGCTAAGCTGTTTAACAGAGTTCTGCTGTCGCGGCTGCAGCCAGTGCTGGACCCGTAATTCCTCCGGCGCGAGCAGAACGGATTCCGGCCAGGCAGAGGCACCGTAACCCAAATTCTCGATCTGCGTCGAATTCTAGAAGAGGCCCGCATCCACCAGTCGATCATCATCTGCATCTTCGTAGACTTCCTGAGGGTCTTTGACTCGGTGTCGAGGCGGATCATCGCGAAAATCCTGCGCACGTATCATGTACCTGAGCAGCTGGTGACGGCTGTGTTAGCTCTGTACCAGAAGATTAGGGCGGCAGTTGTGATACCGGATGGCCTTTCCGACTTTTTCGACAAGTCCTCCGGCGTTCTCCAAGGGGACACCTTGGCTCCTTTTCTGTTCGTCCTGTTCCTGGACTGGGTACGTACTGCGCATGCATGGCCTCCCTGACGACTCCAAAGGATTCTTGCTCTGCCGCAGAACAAACAGGCGACACCCCGCCCGAGAAGCGACTCTCCGTTCTAACCTACGCGGACGACCTAGCGCTGCTGCCTAGCACAGCTGAAGGAGCTGAACGCCTGCTAGACCAGCTGACGGCGGCGGCCGCTGCGATCGGACTACTGTCCGTGAATACCAAAAAGACAATGGTGCTTACCGTGCCGACGGACCTCCCAGCTGAGGTCTACTGCCGCTGCACGAACGGGCAGGTTGCGTTGCTGCCCCGCTGCAAAGAGTTCGTCTACCTCGGCGGTCTGGTGCCAAGCATCACGGACGACCTGGCACGGCGCAGGGCGCTTGCCTGGGGCGCATTCCGCACCGAGCGGACTGTCCTGCAAAGACCCGCGCTGCCGCATCGGCTGAGAGGGCGACTGTTCCAGGCCGTCATAGCAACGGTCCTCCTTTACTATGCTTAAACGTGAACACTGACCGGCCCGCAGGAGCGGCAACTCGACGCCGTTCACGCTGGACTCCTGAGAGCCGCCTTCGGTGTCCACTACTCGCCGACCGCCACCACCAACACCAGCGATGACGAGCTATACCGACGAGCCCAGCTCTCCCGACCCAGCCAGCTGCTGCGCATCCGGCGCCTACAGCTGGTTGGCCACGTCATCCGGGCAAGAGCAGTACTGCAATGAGCCGCTTCAGGACGTGCCTCTGCTATCCCTTCAAGGACCGCAGCGGCTTGGTCAGGCGAGAAGTCTGCGTTTCGTCGACCTGCTTCTAAAGAGACGCTGAAATTTCTGGCCCTCGCTGACTTCCTGTTCTGTGCAAATCTGCACTTGCGCGCGCCTTTTAACAGCAACCCAACTTGCCTTGCCCAGAGGGTTGCTGTAGTTTGTTGTTGTTGGTATTTTACATGAACGTAACATATTATATTATCAGTAGGCCTAAATCAAATTGTTCTGTTGCGGCGATTCAAAATTGAATACTTTTTCAATCAATATATAAAAATAGAAAGTCTTACTATAGCCATATTCAATATGAAAAAGATGCCACTGCTAGTTCAGTCTAGCCAGTTGATGCCGTCACTCAGAATGCCAAATGCAGATTTAGCTGCTACGGAGAACTTAATAAAATAACTAAATTCTTGATGTATCGTAGTAGCTCGTACTAAAACTAGTAGTTTGCTGCCACCACCGCGGTAATTCGCGGAGAAAAGCTTTAAGACTTAATTTGCTTGAATTAGCCTAAGAAATCCTCTTGTTGATTAGATCTATTAATGCTTTCAAAGGTCTCGAAGTCTCAATTACGGATTAAAATAATGTACCGCGCTTAATGGAAATGCGCGTCCGAAAATTCTAAATCGGTCTTTTTAAGCACACTAGAATTAATGCAAAATTAAACAGCTAAATTATTAGAATGATGAGCTGGTTGGGTCAGGGATAACTGGGCTTACACTTAGGGTCCTCGAATATTGGAATTTGGGAGTTACTGGCGAGTCATTATTCCTCCCGAGTCACTGACGGGGTATATTCTAATTCGAGGCACGGACGGTTGGTATATTTTAACTCGAGTCTGGCCGCGGGAAAGGGGGCGCTCAGCAGACTCCACCCCGCCGGGTGGAAAGAGAGTTTCACGCAATGGAAACATTGTGTACACCGGGTGGTAACGGCTAAACACCGGGGTGTAACCCCATTCAATTCAACAGTAAAAAGAAAATGACAGCGGGTGAGCACCCGAAATATACTAAGGGGTAAAATAGTGATTTCCACGCAGGGAAATGACGTCAATGCAGGTATAGTGTAACTAGTAAAAGCAATTTTCGTCCGGTGGGAACAGCGGGAGGCCTCGCCTACCACATAGAAATGAAAGTTCACTACGAAAAGGATAAATCAAATGTACATGTACTAAATTGTACATTGTACAATTTTATTGTAAAATGTACATGTACTAAACAAATCATAATTTGTTTTAATGTCTTGCGCGCAGTCAGTACGGAAAGACTTCATCGCTGTACAAAGTCTAGCTTGTGCCAGCCTGGTTGCCTTGGTGTCGTAGTCATTCCGCGCTCAATGTCAGCAGCTTTATCTTTGCAAGAGGCTGCAAGTGTCACACTGTACTTCTGCATGATGGCTGCGAATGCCATGTAGATCTCCAGTCTGGCCAAAGATTCACCTGGACAAATCCTTCGGCCGATCGAAAATGGGATCAAGTATTTTGATGGTGAGTACTCGCCTTCGCAGTCAAGGAAATGCTCAGGATAAAACTGGTCCGGTTTCTCCCAGATTGAGGCGTCGCGATGAGCGCCGTATACAAATGGAACTATTATAGCATCCGCAGGTATCCTGTAGCCGCGGAACGTTGTGTGTTTCATGGCTCGATGCGTCAGACTATTGAATGCAAGCGAGGCGTATCTCAAACTCTCATCAATAACTGCCTGCATGTAGTGCAGCTGCGGCCTGTCGTTGATCTGAGGTCGACGTTCGCGTCCCACGACTTCGTCCAACTCCTGCTGCACCTTCGCCTGCACTTGCGGGTACAGGCACATGTGAGCCAACAGCCACTCCATCGACTTCGAGGTGGTGTCAGTGCCGGCGATGAACATCTCCATGCAGATGCGCACCAGATGGAACGGCCTGTGGGTGTAGAAGTCTCCTTTGGCTTCATACCGACGTCTCTCTTGTATGTAGGCGTCACATATGCAGAGCGGCTCAGCGTTCGGGTCAGTAAGCTCGGCCTCCTTTTTCTTGATCTCTTCTTCGAAGAATTGATGCATTGCCAGCGTAGCTGTTGAAGCCTGCTGTGTGATGGACAGCCTTTTTAGCAGCGGAGCAAAGGTCGGAAATAGCAGAGTAAGACTGCTAGCCAGACTGTCGTTCAGCAATTTTTTAGCATTGATCAGGAAGCTCTCATAATTGGGGTTTTCGTTCGCATAGCGCTTACCGAACACCAGCATAGCAATCACGCAATTAGCCAGATCGCTTAACAGGCGGGATGAATCCACCTCGCTGTTGCAGCTCTCAATGGAAGCCAGGATGGCTGCGACCTCCTCGTTAATCAACGCAAGCGACTCATTCTTTCCAAAACCAAACTCGCGCAGCATGCGCAGTCCAACTCGACGCTGCTCGCTCCAGGTTTTACCTTCGCTAAAGATGATGCCGCAACCATTTGACAGCTCGGCGGCTTGTGGCGGCCACAACCTACCCGAGAACATGTCGTCCTTCAGCATTTCCTTCAGCATCTCGTAGGAGGACACCACAATCATCAGCCTCTGTCCGGCCCGGAACGAGTAAATCGGTCCATACTTCTGGCGCATTGCCTCCTCGCTCTCGTTGAAGTGGTCGGTGTCCAGCCAGGGCAGTCGGCCGAGGAGCGGAAGGCCCAGCGGCCCGGGCGGCAGCTGCGAGGAGCGGTACAGAGACCGCAACGTGTAGGCCGCAGCCAGAGCACCCGCTCCAATCAAAGCATTGCGCGATGTGAGCTGATTTTGCAGGAATTCGTTCATGCTTATTGTATTAGATTTATTTTAGATTCAACTGGGTGGGCTATAGGTTTTTGGAGCTGGCTATATAGAATTTGCCAATTGCATTCTCCAAGGGCCGGGTTGGGCTGACTACCTAAACAGCGTGCAACTCAAACAATGAAGATAAGTAAGAGAACGTGCTAAGAAAAAGACACGCGACTTTTGATTTAAAACGCGTGACAGCTAGAGCTTGAGAATTATAGAGTTGTTGTACTCGTACACTGTACTTAGTTAAATTAAGTATAAACCGCACATTAGTGCCCAGCGCGTTGATTTGTACATCGCCGCAAACCCCCGCCCCCTTTGGGTGGCAGGGGGTGTTTTTAAACCCCCGTCACGCTCTACTGGCGGCTCAACTTTGTCTTTTCGCAGTGAAATTTCTTTGACTTAGAATAAAAATTTTGCTGAGTCATGAACCGCACCCGTAGCCAGTCTGCCGATTCCGTCCCCACAACAGTGCCAGCACTGCGAGGAAACTAAAGGAGCTTGGTTTGCCGAGCTCTGGCAACAAAGCAAAACTGGTCCAAAGGCTTCGCGTCCATAAGGGGCGCACGAGCGCCAAAGTCTGCTTTAAGCCAAATATAGATTGAAGTTCGAAACATTTTTTTTATTGACGGAGGCCTGCTTCGCTTCTGTGCCAAGTTCGCGTTTTAATGCCTAGTTGTTGCTGGACTATCCTTAGTTAAATAGGCGTTATGTTGCGCGGAAAGTCACTTTATACTCGTGTACCTTAGCTACTGTGTTGAAAGTTTTAAGCGATTTTGTTCAACTTGAACAAGAATTGGCAGGCATAAACAGCCATGAATCCCATGATCGAATTAAAAAACTTACAGACATACATTAGAGAATTGGATTTTTTAGCGCTGAATTTTCTCGACTCGAATTTGTCTATGGCTAAGCCCAATTCTGCAGCGCTGTACATTCTCTACAGCATACTAAATGCACTAGCGTTGTGACAATTTTAATATGCGTTCCTTAACGCAGCCTCCAGCTCATTTATACGAAAATCGAATGCATAGCGTCCTTCCACTTCAGTCGTCCATGGTTCTCTTTTTTCCATCCCATTACGATTCTTCTCAGGAGAGTCGTGTGACATAGTGACACGATGAACTTTGCTATAGGTTGCATGCACTGTAGTGTTGACTCACTAGCAGTGAAGTTGTTATTGATCGGCTTAGAGATTGTATTTTATTCCACCCACCCCATGCGCGCGTTTGAATCTGTCTGCACCCACCACCTCAGTGCTAATAATAAAAGTGAACAGCCTAGCTCTCAAGCGAGCACCTTTTACTCACTCCTGCAATTCCACACTTCTGTCTCGCTTAACAAAGTTATCACAATGGCGACGAGTCTGCCCACGCTGGGCCAACTGCTACCATCTACAAACATCGAGATCTTCCTAGAGCGTCTCGAGCAGTACTTCATCTGCAAGGAGGTGAAGGAAGAGGCAAAAGTGGCAACTCTGATCACGTCGATTGGAGAGGAGGCTTACATCACACTGCGGAGTCTGTGCCAGCCGGTCCAAGTGGCGCAGAAGTCTTACGCTGACCTGAAGAAGCTGCTGACAACGCACTTCGCACCCAAGCCTTCGGAGCTAGCTGCGAGGTTCCGTTTCCAACAACGAACTCAGCAAGCAGGCGAGAGCTTCACGGCATTCATCGCGGGGCTCCAGGCTCTGTCAGCTGACTGCAACTTCGGTGAGTCGCTAAATGAGCGGCTCCGAGACCAACTCGTGTTCGGCCTTCGAAGCGACGCCTATCGAGCCAAGCTGCTGGAAGTCGTTGAGCCGACTTTCGAATCCCTGCAAACAAAGGCTATGTCGCTGGAGTCTGCAGAGCGTTCGTCCCTGGAGATGTCACAAAGGGCATCGGAGTCTGTTGCCAATCTGCAATTTGTCAGCAAGAGAGGTAGCCGCAAGCAGGTGACACCTTCAGCGCACCACAGAGGGCATCGGGTCAGCGGCAGCGACAACGGCGGCAGCGGCAGCGGCAACGGCGGCAGCGGCAACGGCAGCGGCAACGGCAGCGGCAACGGTGGCGGTGGCAGCTCATGCAAAAGCTGTGGCGGTTCCCACGAGCGTCATTCATGCAAGTTCAGGGACGCCAAGTGCCATGCATGCGGCAAGGTCGGCCATATCCGCAAGGTCTGCCAGTCTACCAAGCAGGCCAAGCTGCACATGCTACAAGAGGAGCGGATGGCACCTACTGTCGAAGGCGCGTGTGACACCCAGGTGCCCATCTTCGCAGTCCGACCAACAGGCAGAAACTCTGGACCGACAGTCATGCTGCTCGTCAACGGCCAGGAATGCCAGTTTGTCATCGACACCGGCTCTGCAGTCACGCTGATGCCGCAGCAGCTGCAGCAAAAGTTACTCCCTCAGCTACAACTGGCTCCATCGGCTGCAGTGCTGCGAACCTTCACCAATGAACGCTTTCATCCGCGAGGCCAAGCCACAGTCTGCGTCCAGCACAACGCCCAGCAGCTACAGCTACCGCTGCTTGTTGTCGACAAAGGAGACACGGCACTGCTGGGACGAGACTGGCTGGCTCACCTTCGGCTGGACTGGCCGACAATAATGGCCCAGGTGCACGCAGTGTCCACCGATTACGACATCAGCGACCTGCATGAGAGATTCGCTGCGGTGTTCGAGAACCGACTTGGCAAATTTCGACACAATCAAGGCTCCGCCCCGGTACAGACATGGCCATTTCCGACTGAGCCATGGGAGCGGTTGCACGTCGACTTTGTGGGACCCGTGGACGGCCGCACTTACCTGGTCCTGGTCGACGCGCACAGCAAGTGGCCAGAGGTGCACAGGATGAGCAGCACCACTGCAACTGCGACGATCAGCTGTCTGCGAGAAATCTTCGCTCGTCTCGGCCTACCGAGAACCTTGGTGTCGGACAACGGGCCACAATTCGCATCGGCCGAGTTCGCTGAGTTCGTCAGTTCCAACGGCATCCGGCACATCTTCTCGGCGCCATTCCACCCGGCGACCAACGGCCAGGCCGAGCGCTTCGTCCAGGTGCTGAAGCGGCATCTGAGTAAGTGCGGTCACTCCGACGCGCAACTTCAACGACTGCTGATGGCCTATCGCAACACTCCGCACAGCGTCAGTGGCACCGCGCCGAGTCAGCTGCTCATTGGCCGCCGGCTGCGCAGCCGGCTGGACCTCCTGACACCATCGTTGACTTCGGCCATGCAACAGCGACAGCAGCATCAGCTTCAGCAACAGCGGCCAGCGCGCCAGTTCCAGCCTGGAGATCGTGTGCTCTACCGCGATTTCAGCACTGCTGCTCGTTCAGGAGAAAGCAGTCGCTGGGCCGAAGGTGTCATTGTCAATGCCGGCACTCGCAACTGCACAGTCGATTCTGGGCTCGGCGTACAAGCGCGACACGCTGACCAGCTGCTGGCGGCTCCCGCTGGGCTGGCCGAGTCGAACAGCAGCACAACCCCGGCCGAGGACTGCGCGGCACCTGACGTTGGCGGCACGTCTACCTCGCCGCAGGCAGACACGGCTGACTCTGCTAACGAGGCACCCCGGCGCTACCCGAATCGAGTTCGAGCACCACCTGACAGATTGATGCTGCAGTGAGGGTGTTAACTTAGGGGGGAGATGTGACATAGTGACACGATGAACTTTGCTATAGGTTGCATGCACTGTAGTGTTGACTCACTAGCAGTGAAGTTGTTATTGATCGGCTTAGAGATTGTATTTTATTCCACCCACCCCATGCGCGCGTTTGAATCTGTCTGCACCCACCACCTCAGTGCTAATAATAAAAGTGAACAGCCTAGCTCTCAAGCGAGCACCTTTTACTCACTCCTGCAATTCCACACTTCTGTCTCGCTTAACAAAGTTATCACAAGTCGCTTTCACAAGCTCTAGCTCCTCAAAAATTCTTGCTGTCACATGCGACCTAATTCTTGCGTCTTACTTTCCATAAATCAAAGCTTCAAATTCAATTTTCAATTTCAATTCAATGATTCAAAAAATTCAAATTCAATTTTTTTTGTCTGACAGACAGACAGACAGACAGACAGATAGGCAAACAGACATTACAGTTAGGAAAATGTGGTGCCTTTCATTGCAAATACTTCATAGGTGCTACCACATCGGAAGGCAGTGCTGTGACGTCATCATTCTAAGCCATATTTATCCAGTTGTGACGTCACGTTTTTCAAAGAGGCAGTCTTTTTTCCCAACCCGAACTTCTCTCGGGCCCTGCTTCGAGAGCCTTCAATGATGGTTGGAAACGGAGAAAAATGATAAATTATGAATAGCACCGCGAAGCAGGGGCATCTGAGTCTAAAAAATAGACGAGAAATACTCGAAAGCTGGTAGCGCTTTAATGCAATTCAATTAACTAAAATTTTGTCATAAATATTTTAATTATAGCGGAAAAACAAATGGCCCCCAAGCTTCTCTGTTTTTGCACTTTTCTGTCGGTTTTCGAATATAGAAAGGATCTTCCTTTGAAACTGGGCTGGTTTTGAAAAAGAAAATTTTTTCAATAATTAATTGGCATAACCACCAACTGCAAGTTTCGGAGGGTAGCAGCCCCCACTGAAGGTTCAGGAAAGGAAGTAGCAACTGTCACTGAAGGTTCAGGAAGAACATCAGCCCTCATTGACGATTCAGGGGTTGCAATTCCACTTTTCTCATGGCATTGGCTGGTACACAAAAAAGAAATATCCCTCTTCATGCAGCATCCAATAAGAACCGAAGGAGGAAACCTCAACTGAGATACTTCTACCCCAGAATGGCGGCAGACATGCAAGAGAATTTTGCATCCAGTCTTCGAACCTTAAAAACAAAAAAGTATTCGTTGAGCAAGTCAAATTTCCATCAGCATGTCTGGACATAAGTAAGTTTCGATGGCGCCGAGTGTCTGCGCCTGCGGCTCATTTATTTTTCAATCTCTTAATAACACTCATTAGAGTTATTGGTGATTAGCCTCCTCATCAGACATTAACTCTCAAAGCTGCAGTGAGATATGAATGATTTATTGATTTGCGACATGTGTCATTAGTGAGACAGCATTCCAATAGGATGGATTGCTGACTACTGAATTTTCTATCTGTCTGTCTGTCTGTCTGTCTGTTCTGTCTGTCTGTCTGTCTGTCTGTCTGTCTGTCTGTCTGTCTGTCTGTCTGTCTGTCTGTCTGTCTGTCTGTCTGTCTGTCTGTCTGTCTGTCTGTCTGTCTGTCTGTCTGTCTGTCTGTCTGTCTGTCTGTCTGTCTGTCTGTCTGTCTGTCTGTCTGTCTGTCTGTCTGTCTGTCTGTCTGTCTGTCTGTCTGTCTGTCTGTCTGTCTGTCTGTCTGTCTGTCTGTCTGTCTGTCTGTCTGTCTGTCTGTCTGTCTGTCTGTCTGTCTGTCAACGATTCAAACAACCAACAAAAAATTAATTAATTAATTCATTCATTCATTCAACCAACCAACCAACCAACCAATCAATCAATCAATCGATAAAAACAACATCAGAGCACTGACCACCCGCTTGCAGCCTGACAATTCTTATCGCCCTGACTGCTATCCTGGCGGCCTCAGTTGAAGCCTCACCGGCTCAACAGCAGCGGCCGCATCAGCAGCCGCCGCAGGTGGATTGCTGGCGGTCGGCCATGGACCAGCTGGGCTGCTACACCTGCTGCCAGCGCCAGCGTCTGACTTGTCTCCAAGCTTCGCCAGTCGCCTGTGGTGACGGCAGCAACCGGATGGGCCGGCGCTGTGCCGACCTGTGCTGGGAGCGGATGAAGTACTGCGACTTCCAGTGCGGCATCTGAAGAAATCGTTGTTACGAGTAAAAACACAGTCGAATATTAAAAATTTACAGCTCTGGTGGTAGCTTTTGAATTGGAAACTATCAAAATCGCTACAATAAATTGAGAATGTTACGAAAGACGTTAGAAATGATACGCATTCAAGCTACTGTTCTAGTAAGTAGCTAGCTTGAATAGGCGAGCAAATTCAATTAAGAAGCGCTCGAAGATGTTTCTTTAAACGAGACGTAGAGTCTTTATTTTAATAGAAATTTTAATAAAAGGCCGCTTTTCCCTGCAAAATGCACCAACGAGGTACAAGCTTAAGATTTTTCGCGCAGTTTTTTTGCCTGTAAAATGACAATGTCACGTTTATCAAACAAAGAAATCCCTTAATTTATCTTTGTACCCTCTTGTACCCTTTAAATTGAAAAGGGTAAGCAACGACAGTAAGCCTTGATTAACACCTGCCTCCAATCTCTCATCAATCAAGGGAATCTCGACATCCAGAGGTTGGGTGTTAATCAAGTGTGTTAATCAAGGATTATTTTCGCTGCTGTTAGTTTAGTCTAGGAAGACTTCCTATAGTTTGCACTCGTATAAACATGTTTGATAAAAACGGCGCAATCATTTGGAGCCGGGGCAATTGGCACTGAGTACCAACCCAAGCTCGGCAACAGAGCAGCTCATCGGCCTGGAAGATGCAACGCTGTCGACATCGTCCCGCAACCAGCTGATTTGACTGCAATTCTGCCCAGACCTCCGACTCCTGATCACATCATACATGTACACACGCTCACAACAGGGTGTATGATATACAGCGGCCCTGATTTTCTGATCGTCAGGAATGTACACTTTCTGTGCCTTTAGGGTTGGCCCTCGTGGGACGTCTCGGAGAGTCGCTCTCTGCAGTTGGACTGTTGCTTTGACTTGCAGCAGAAACCTAAGCCCAGCCGCGCACGCTAACTAACCAACCCAAAGCTCCGATGAAGGCTCTATGCAGCATCGCAGGGTGCAGCAAAGTGTAAGTGCAGCAAGTCCCTGTGAATGCCTACTTGGAAGCTATAGCTAACAAAACTCTCTTTGAGTTCAATGACTTTTCGATTTAGCAATCGCTAACTGCTCTAGAGGTCCTCAGAAGAAGAACAAACCGAGAATTGACATGCGTGAATTCAATGGGTTGAATTCGATTGGAATCTCAGCTGAAATCGAATGTCAATTAGATTTCAGCTTCGGCTGCAGAATTGACATGAACTCGCTCCACTGAGCAAGTCATCCAAGTTTCGATCGAATTATTCTCCAATTCTGAACGAAGTTAAGAAGTTAATATCATTACGAGCTACAGATACATTTATCTATTCATCACTATTAGTTCTTACGTATCCTGTATAGCATCATAAAAATGAGTTCATTGCGCAACCTTCTGATGGCACGCAGCCTAACATTTTCTCTTAATAACTGGTGCCTTGAACAAGTCTGATCGAAACTCGAATAAAATTTTACGAATTTGTATTTCGAATCACATTCCACCAAGGAGGAGTCATACTGGTAATTTAGAGTTGGATAGAAGTTGCATGCATTATTGAAAATTATTAATCATATAAATATACGCTCGTAAAATGTCGAAAATAAAGTCCTTCATTTGTTAGTTATAAAGCGTTTTACCTTTATATCTTTGAATCAGTAGAGATACGAAAATTAACTCGGAAAGTGTTGGGCGCAGAGTTTTCCGCTAGCAGTTTTTGAAATATGCGCATGTAAGGATAGCGATGGCTTCCTCGACATTCAACGACAGCAAACGTGCAGATGCAGCTCGCCCTTGAACGGCTCCCAGCCTCTGAACGAGCAGTCGTCCGAGTCTCCGGGACTGTGGCACTTGATGGCCGAGTCGCCCAGCTTGGCCTTGCTGATCATGCCACTGCTGCTGGTGTCCAGCCTGATGGACTTCATGAAGCCGGAGCTGCGGGTGAAGCCCGGAGGACAGCTGCCGCCGTTCGACAGTAGGCAGTAGCTGTACTTGCTGGGGAATTCTCCTGAAGCGTATGCGAGAGATTTGTTATGGTGGAACATTGTTGTATTTATTTCGCAGATTCAGATAGAATAGTTTTATGAAAGGAATGGCTTGAGATTGAATTTAGTACCTGTATACATTCCATCTTACAATTTTGCGTTCAAGAACCGCCTGGTAGAACTTACTTCGGGGGCAGCTATAGATTAACAATCAATTGGGCTTCGTCTTCAATAGTATTTGGTTACGATCAGGAAACCTAATCGAAGCACTTTTGGGGCTGAAAGCTAACTTTATCGTTTTAGTTCTTTGTTTGCCTTTTCCCATGACATTTAAAACCTTGGAGCTGTTGTAGTGGGCTGCGTTTGCTAGCTGAGATGGATTCTGACTACTAAAGGCTCGTTGACATTTACAACTTTAAAAAGCGTAATTTTACATTTACTGAGGTGCTATGTCTCAATGGGAGTACTGAGCTGTACTAAGGCTAAATGGGATTTAAGTTCTCCGATGCCATGTCTCGTGATGCTGCTGCTTGACTAGAAATAATTTGTTATAAGTGCATGCTTTCATATGGTAAACCAGGTAAACCTTCAGAAAGATTATCGAATGTAAATCAATTATTTCCATCGTGTTTTAGTTTAACTAAATAAAATACTGACGTGTAGCAATCGGGGAGTACTAATTGCTTACCAGCGCTAGCGAGATCCCTAAGCAACAAGCTGCTGTTTCGCTCCGGTACAGTGATCACTTTGAACGTGGTAGTCTGCTGGTAGATTGTAAGCTGCATGTTGTTGCTGACCAGCTCTCGACGGGAGCGGAACGACTGCTCGTTGATTCGAACCAGCCGCAGTGGGCGCACTTCGAATCGCTCGCCATTCCACTGGACATTCAGGTTGCGTTCGGATAGCTTATTGTTGAGCTCCTCGCTTGTGAAAGAGTCTCGCTGATAAGACCGTCTGGAGCTCTCCGAGCCCCTATCCGTCACTGTCCTGCTCGAGCCAACTTTGGCAGAGAAAAGGAAAGCGGAACCGCCAGCTGACCAGCTGGTGCTCGAAGTGCTACCGAATAGTTTCTTAGCCTCGTCGCTGCTTCTCAGGTAATCCCTGTCGATCTTCATTAAACCCGTGGACTCGTCCTTTTTAAAGGTTCTTGAGGCTTCGTGCACAACGCGATCCGGACGTGCGTACACCGGGTCCCAGAAGACGCTGCGCCACTTGGTCTCGCTTAGTCTGTTGGCGTAGATTTCATCCTGCTTCAGGGCGCCCTCGATGAGACGCATGATGTCGAATTCGTCTTTCTTTTCAACGTATTCAGTCGACCGGATTGTGGTGGCCCGAACCGACGAGTAGGTCTCTTGCACCAGGTTGTTGAAGTCGTCGGCTCGCATATACCTGCGTTAGGAAGTTTTGTACTCAAATTAGCTTCGATGGCGTTGATACATTTAGTTCTACTAATCAATAGAGGCCTACACGACTCCAGTTTTGAGTGCCACTGTTTGATCAATGAGAAATAACAGTCATTGTTAATTCAGGACCTGGCATCTTTAATTACATACATGTACAATATGACTACGCGTGACATAATAACCTGTAATTTCCATCAGGAGGCAGCAGCATCAGCTTCGAAAAGGCAGTTGTCTCCATGAGATTGTCAGTAGTGACTGTCACAGTTTTGCTAACAGATTTCTGTGCGGTCAAGAAGCAGTCCAGAACGAGGCTGTCGAGAGACCTCGGGTTGTTTCTGACTTTCGTCAGCAGTCTGGCGCAGTAAGTCTCGTTTTTGCAAGCAAAAATTAGTTTCAACGGATCCCATAGGTGATTGGTGGCCAAGAACTCGTTCTCCAAGATGATGTTCTTCTTCAAGGGTCGGTTGCGAGATTGCCATTGGAAGCGGACCTTCTCCAGAGGCAGCAGCCGCACATCCGGTCTGGCGACCTTTTTCACCCGGGTTAGAAAGTCGACGACGCTGGCTGCAATGTTCGCGAGGGGTGGCAATTGGTACAGGATGTTCGATGAGGTTAGTTCTTGGTTTTTTAAGCCCTCAGTCAGTGCAGTTTGCAGGATCCCGGCAGACTCAATCACACAGCTACTTATACACCACTGAATTCACAAGGCCGCGAATTCACATACGTGTACTATTTTGCTGCAAACGTGTCCAAAAATTCCTTTAAACCTTTAAAATATTTTAAAGGGTCTTATTTTATATTATGGAAAGCATTTTTCTTACTCTGCATCTCGCTATCCCACATGATGACGTCGAAGCGGAGTTCCCAGAACTCTGTGAAGTCATTGTAAGTCAGCGAGCCGGATGTGTGATCCAGCAGCACCAGAGGCGTGATATAGAATGTCCTGTTCTTGGTAAGGTGCTGGAAGATGGACACGGTAAACTGGTTCTTGTAGCGGAACTGAGCGAACTCACTAGTCGAGTACTGACTGTCCCAGAAGCTGACGCAGTGCGCCGGCTGCCACAGGCAGATGGCAGCTGACAAAATCAAAGCGACTGAACTTGCCAAGTGCTTTGCCATGATTTTCGTATCCGTGTAATTTTGGCCCAACTTGGCTGCAGAGCTGCTTAACCAAGACGGTTATCAAGGTGAAACGGAAATACCTGCCAATTTAGAAGTTGCTGGCTTGACTTGCACTGTATTTGGGTGCGCACACAGTCGAAATTCAGTTTCTGTTTAGACAAAAAGCACTTGGATCTGGAAGCCTGGCGTGCATTGACAATTTCACAAAAACAACTGATAAAGCCGCATGAGCGGAGAGGCGCAGGTGATCAAATGATTTGGGCAGACTGATAAGATCGCGAATCACATGCTTTGCCGCGTTCGTTAACAGCAGTAGTGCGATTGGAGTTTCTTTGTAAAAAACTAACTATTTTGCAAATCCTGCATATTTTATAAATGGTGTCATTAGTGGCAAAAGACTTTCACTAAGGCCAACGCTAACGCAGGATTACTTCAGTGCGAGTGCATTCAGGGGTGTCGCCACCGGGGGGGGACAGGGAGGACATATGTCCCCCCAGTAAAAGCTATGGGAGGACATGGCAATGCTTTGTCTCCCACCCCACCTCATGACCTGTTCTGGAAATCAGTAGTTTTGTTTCAGGGCGCCAAAATGAGTGCCTGCGGCGCTAAAATGAGTGCCTGCGGTGCTAAAATGAGTGCCTGCGGCGCTAAAATGAGTGCCTGCGGTGCTAAAATGAGTGCCTGCGGTGCTAAAATGAGTGCCTGCGGCGCTAAAATGAGTGCCTGCGGTGCTAAAATGAGTGCCTGCGGCGCTAAAATGAGTGCCTGCGGTGCTAAAATGAGTGCCTGCGGTGCTAAAATGAGTGCCTGCGGCGCTAAAATGAGTGCCTGCGGTGCTAAAATGAGTGCCTGCGGCGCTAAAATGAGTGCCTGCGGCGCAAAAACAAGCGCTAACAACATAGAATTTAAAAACTGTAAGAATTGACTCTGTACGGCTCGTAGAATTCTTGGCATTGTCCCCCCACCATAAAATCCATAAAATCCTGGATGCATTTTCAGAACATTTATCTGAATACCAGCGGTTTGGCAGTGTGCACAACTAGCACGTGTGATGTACCGAAAAGTAAAAAAAAATGCGCGAACGTTAGGTAAATCATTCGCTATTCGAAGATTTAAGACGATTTACATTTTCAATAGCCAGAATTGCTCGCCAAGTTTAGACGATGGTTTGCTTGTCTGAGTTTTTATTTTTTTAAATTAAATTCATTTATTGCCATTTACAGCCAAATAAATGTGTTGGATGCAATGAGACTTATTTGACAATAAATTACAAATTATTCGCATAGCTACTAATTACGAGTAACAAAAAGAATTGTTTGACAGAGCCTGAATAAAATTCAAATCAGGCACATTGTTTATATTCTACTACTGAATATTATTGAAAAACTTTCCGCGACCAGTTTTGAAATGGTCACAATCGGCAGTAAGGTTAGCGATGGCTTCCTCGACATTCAACGGCAGCAAACGTGCAGATGCAGCTCGCCCTTGAACGGCTCCCAGCCTCTGAACGAGCAGTCGTCCGAGTCTCCGGGACTGTGGCACTTGATGGCCGAGTCGCCCAGCTTGGCCTTGCTGATCATGCCGCTGCTGCTGGTGTCCAGCCTGATGGACTTCATGAAGCCGGAGCTGCGGGTGAATCCTGGAGGACAGCTGCCGCCGTTCGACAGCAGGCAGTAGCTGTACTCGGTGGGGAAAGCGCCTGCGTTGAGGGAATGCGTTTAGTGCAGATTTTATGCAATTATGATAATTCATGATAATTAACTAAGCTCAGAGTCCAACTTTATTGTTTAACGAGATTAACGAGAACTGCTAATAACTCATAGGATATCAAATAAATTTGATGCTGACTTAAACTAAACGATTGAAATAAATAAATTGTCCGACCAGTGATGCAGTGAAAGCCATCTCCTGAGAGTTCAAGGAAGCTAAACTTGGTCTAGCTGGAGCTTAACTTCGGGTCAAGGACTTCTAGACCTGACAGGACTTGTTGGCGGAGGCAACAAAGAAAGGAATAAAAAAATAGATTAAACTTAATGTAGCTTTTGACCTTGTACAGTCCCTCTTTTAAAAAAATATTCGATGCTTAAATCAAAACAGACATGAAGCAAACTGTCTATAGCCTAAGATATCAGCACTCCTCTGTGAGCTTTGGCATCATGGCCTCCCTTTAAGACGTGGCTGAACCATGACTCTCCTTTTGACGTTAGGCCTATCAACAAATCCAAATTGCCCTTTGGTATCTCAGCAAACAACCCCCCCCCCCCGATGAGCCACATAATTTCAGCGACTCCCCGATGACAGCTTAGCAATAAATCTTTTAAAAAATTTCCTATATCTCGGTAGCCACTCGGTACTTTTTCCCCGAACCGTGAAATCATAAGCCTTACGTTTTATGAGTGTCTATAAAACATTACTGTGCTCCTTGATTTAAGCTCCATTCTGGTGCCTAATGAGCTGGTATCGTTTGTGGAAGTTTATAACCACACCATGTTAGCTTGATTGCCACAGAAATTTTATAACAGCTGCGACATAAGGAGCAATTAAGGGTTTATGACAAAGTCTAATATTCGAATTTTAAAGGTACATATGATGTACCGCAGTTACGGGTTCTAAAACAGGTTGAAAATTAGTGCTGACTAATTGGAATATGGCAGTATTAATTAATTGGTTTGAAAATGAGCTTAGCAATTCTATGTAAAGGTCAGGAAATTTAAGCTTCAATTGAAACTTCGGGTCAACAATGCTAAATGTTGATATGATAATCATTTATACAGGTAGCTACAGGTACTTCCTAATTATAGCTATTAAAATTGTAGTTAAATATCCAACCCATCGTCCAACTCACCCACTGTCGCGGCGGTCTCCCTCATCATGGCGGTCTCGTTGTGCTCCTGCCTAACAATTACGCTCAACGAAGCGCTCTGCTGGTAGATGGTCAGCTGCATGTTGTTGCTGATCAGCTCCCTTCGGGACCGGTAGGCCTGCTCGTTGATTCGAACCAGACGCATCGGGCTCACAATAAACCGTTCACCGTTCCATTCGACGTTCAGATTTGCGTCAGACAGCTTCCGGTTGAGCTCGTCCATTGTGTAGCGGTCGTTCAAGTGCGACAGGCTGCCGCTGATGGAGTCACCGGCCCTACGGGAGCTCTCTCCGCTGATTGAACCGCTGCCCAAACCTCTCCAGGAGCCCCCAACCGAGCCACTGAGGGACCTGCTTGAGCCGAACAGTTTCCTGGCCTCCTCGTTGCTTCTCAGGTACGCCCTATCGACCCGAAGTTGTCCTGTAGAGTCCTCCTTTTTGAAGGTTTTGGCTGCCTCTCTTACGACTTTGTCTGGTCGAGCGAATGTCGGATCCCAGAAGACGCTCTGCCACTGCGTTTGGCTGAGAGTGCTGGTGATGACCTCGTCCTGCTTCAGCGCGCTCTCGATCAAGCGTACAATGTTTAGCTCATCGTACTTTTCAACGTATTCGGTGGATCGAATAGTTGTGGCCCGAACCGACGAGTAGGTCTCTTGAACCAGGTTGTTGAAGTCGTCGGCTCGCATGTACCTTGCAGGACCAAAGACAAGGAACTGACAATGATACAGTGCTGACATTCCACTTCTGCACTTGAATTTTCTAATAGTGAGGCACTTACATTTACATAGTATAGTAAATGTTATAATGTTCTAATAAATCATCCCTAACTAATTTGGTCACACCTCGAATAGGACACAGGTCGCGCCACAAGAGTCTTTTGGACCTTATGCGATCGGCGACTCATTTGCTAGCAGAGAGCCCCTTTTTGAGATGTAAATCAAGCGCTATCCTCACCTGTAATTTCCATCCTTAGGCAGCATTAGCAGCTTCGAGAACGTTGTAGACTGCATCAGGTTGTCAGTGGTGACTCGCACAGTCTTACTAGCCGTCTTCTGCGCAGTCAGGAAGCAGTCCAGCTTTAAACTGTCGAGCGACTCCGGATCCTCTCTGACCTTGTCTTTGAGCATGGCGCACTGCGACTGGTTCTTGCAGGCGAACGTCAGAGTGAGAAGCCGAGGCAGATGGTGCGTGGCGATGAACTCGGTTTCCATCACGAGCTTTTTCACGATGGGCCGGCTGCGCGACTGCCACTGGAAGCGGACGCGTTCCATAGGGAGCAGCTTCACGTCCGGGTTGCGGACGCCTTTGACGGTGGTCAGGAAGTTGTAGACGCTGGCTGAAAAATGGAAGAGTAACGTTTGAACTCCTGGTTTGTAGGCATGAGCTGATACCTGAAAAATCGACTAATTCAGAGTCATTAGTATTTTTGCCTTTGATGCTGGCGTCCTTGTTACTGATAACTGAAAGTCAAACAACGACAAAGCCGCTCAAACTCACCTTGCAACTCCATGTCCCACATGATGACGCTGAAACGAAGCTCCCAGTACTCGGTAAACGGATTGTGCATCAGACTGCCGGACCGGTGGTCGAGCAGTACCAGAGGCGTGATGTAGAACGTGTTGTTCTTAGTCAGATGCTGGAAGATCGACAACATAAACTGGTTCTTGTAGCGGAACTGAGCGAACTCGGCAGTTGAGTACTGGCTGTTCCAGAAGCTGGTGGTGGCAGACACAGGCTGCCACAGGCAGACGACAGCAATGACGACAGTCAGGGACGCAGCGTGTATCTTCATGTCTGCTGCTTGACAGTTTCAGAGCTTGTACTAAACTGAAGGCCTTTCGCAATGTATTTTCTTTAACTTTCAAATTTCTAAAAACCGGAAATTTTGATTTCGAACTAAATTTTAAGCGCGCAGTCTGAAGAAAGCGATTTGAATTTTAGAAAGTTAGATAAGAGAGTTGCCAGAGCTGTACGCGTGGACTTCATTTGCAGATCTGTGTAGATAAAATACTAATAGAAAGCAAGCAGTCACGGCAGTCAGTCAAAGACAGTTAATTAGCTATCTTAGCTATGTGAAACTCTGCAGAGCTTTGGCTGAACTGCGCATATTGCTTGTTTATAAATAGCAACTGCAGTACACGCCTTGTCAACAAGTTCGCCAGATTTCGTGTTAACTTTTCAGCTAAGCATTAAGTAGAAATTTATCCATCCGTATTTGTTATGAGTAATTAAGAGAGAAACCATCTTGTTACATGCTATTGTAAGCAACTGTGACACCATGGCTTTTCTTCACTTCAGCAGCAGCTAGCTATAAAAAATGTTGCTGACATCTATCTGATAAAACAGAATACATGGGAAAGCGCACTAACAAGAGAAGCTTGAACGATGCCAGATATCAGTGCCCGAAAATTGGTTAAAAATCTATTGATTTATATTTTGTACTACTACTGTAATTATAGTAAGTGCGATAGTTTTTGAGCTCGTATAAGGGAGCAGAGTAACGATCGACTCGACCCCACTCGACCGCATTAACTTGGGGCTTGTGCACGGACATTAGCCAGGGGGTTGTCGGTCGATTCACACCCATCGGATCCCCTAAAGGCACAGAGTGTGCATACCGGACGATTAGAAAGTCAGGGCCGCGGTACACCCAGTATGAGCGTGTGTACGAGTGCGTGACTGCGTACAGCAACGCGCCCGACTCTCTGGCCTTTTTCAAGCCCTTGAAGGCCGACCCCTCTCGAAAGTTCATTCGTCATTGGCCGAATTCAGCCGTTGGTCGAGGGCTCGAGTTTTCAAATCGGGGGTAGCGGAGGTGGGGAACGGGACAAAATCCCCACATCATCCCGGAATCGCCACAGCGTCTAGTGAGAGCTGCATGCCCAAGCCATGAATCTACTGCTGCTTCTGGTTCACCTGCTGCTGTGCCAGCCTCAAATTGCACGCGTCGTCAACGCCCAGCTGCAAAATGCGGACCGCACAGGCGGGGTGTCGGTCCGGCTGACTCTGCAGCAGCCGCCGGAGCGGCATCTGCCGAAGCCACAGCCACCGAAGCCGAGTCAAAAAGAGCTGCGCCGCGGCAAGCTGACCAAGCTGCTGGGCAGCGGCGGCCAAGAGGACCTCCGGCTCGGCTGGCTGTCCGTCCGGCCGCGAGTTGCCAACCCTGGCGAGTTCGTCGAGCTTCAGCCGGAGCAGCAGACTCTGCTAAACAGGCAGCTGGCCGCCGTCAACGCCTCGCCGCCGTCCGTCCGCGGCTGGCTGACGCGCCTGGCCGCCTGTCCGGGCCGGGCTAATTGGACGGATCTGGGTGATGCCGTCTGGCCGCGCTGGGCTCGCAGCGTCGAATGCGGCGGCGGTGCCTCTTGCGGTTGGCCGCCCGGTCTGCTGCGCTGCGGCGCCCAGCGTCGACGGCGGCCGCGCCGGCTGCAGCTGCTGCGCTGGCGCTGCTCGAACAGCTTCAAGCGCCAGCTACGGCGCCGACTGCGTCGACTGCGCAGGCGACGACGCCAACGACGGGACAAGAAGGCGCAGCAGAAGCGGAGGAATTCGGCAGAGCAAAGGAGGAAGAAGAAGAGCAGGCGGTGGAACAAGCGAATGCGGAGCATCGCCGAGCGGCTGTCCGTGGTGGCTGGCGAGTTCGAGTGCCGCTGGGCGCCGCACGAAATTAGCGTGGTCAGCGAGGTCTGCGTGTGCGGCGGCCGCTAAAAGGAAAACCGGCTGCTATTGGAAAACAGGTCTGCCGCCAGACTCAGAGAGCTCACAAAGGGGTCTACAAATTGAAATAAAAATATGCATCACCACTCTACAGGATTACGGGGCGCCGCTATAGGATTCGGGGCGCCACCATAGATGTAGGATACGGGGCGCCACCAAAGGATACGGGGCGCCAATCTATAGGATAAAGAGCGCCATTCTATAGGATAAAGAGCGCCATTCTATATGATACAGGGCGCCACTCTGTAGATACGGTACGCCACTCTAAGATCCGGGGCGCAAATCTATAGGATACGGGGCGCCACTCTAGTGACTCTTATAGGATATGCGGCCGCCACTTTAAAGGATGCGGGGCGCCACTCTAGAGGATACGGAGCGTTACTCTATAGGATGCGGGGTGCCACTCTATCGGATACGGGGCGCCGCTCTGTAGATATGGAGCGCCACCCTGTAGATACGGGGCGCCACTCTGTAGATACGGGGCGCCACTCTGTAGATACGGAGCGCCACTCTATCAGATGCCAGGCGCTACTTTATGGTATAGGAGGGCGCCACAATGTGACAAACTACACTATTCTGTACTATTTATACATTAAAATGAGCAAAACAAACATTCAGGCTGGTCATCACGATTTTACAGTGCAGACAACAAACTGACGAGTTTATATCTGATTAGAAGAGATCCTGTCTCCTACTCTCCTATGCCAGCGGCGAAACCAAGACTCTGAGACATGAAATAATTTTTTTTGAAATACTGCGCTTACCAGCTACACTTTTTCTAAACACGCTTTTTCTCTGCCAGCTTTCATTAAGTATAGCTACCATGAACGCCGTTTTTAGTTCGCATTCTTATGGATAGAAAGCCCGAGGCTGCATTTATTGGTCTCGAGGCAAGCGAAGCGTGTACTCTTAAAGACTTTTTACCATAGACTATGGAGTCCTAGTTCAGAATGATAGAATTAAACAACAACTAAAGAAGCAATCGTATTCTATATAATTCTACCAGAGACAAAGTTCCGCGGCTGAACCTCAGTTCATTCTTTTGTCTTACGGCCTTACACTACGGCCATTGCAATGGAGCTTTTGTCTATGGTAGCAAGGCTGGCACAGCGGCAATTAATTTGGTCCAAACGCTCGTGAGCCATTCGGCAAACTCCTATATCTCACAACCGTCTGCGGTCGTTGCGTACAATGTGGAATGTCAGCGTCTCTACCAACAACTTTCGGTCGCTTTTCCAGAGCTTTGCTGACAGCCGAAGTCTAATAACCAACTGGAACTGTTCCTTCAACTTCTGCTGCATTTTCTGCAACATCAACAAGAGTCGTCTCAATTGAAAATATAGCAGTTGGATCTGAGGCTCTCGAGCAACTTGCCTCGGCGATAGCCACCCTTTCATAGGCGACCACTGCTGCCAGTGGTTTCAACGCGCTGATGGTTGCTGTAAACCTTCTTTCCTTTTACATTCAGCAACCTAGCAATGTCCTTTAGGTGTTCACCTCTGTCAAGTGCTTCGATCGCAAGCCGATGACATTCATTCGAGTTTGACAGTCTAGCACATGGTCCACAACAGTGGGGCTGATCTCGCTCCACCACAGCAGTTGCAAATGAAGCTATGGACCAAATTGATGCTTGTTGGACCAAATTAAATGCCGCTGTGCCAGCCTTGCTACCATAGACAGAAGCTCCGTTGCATTGGCAAACCTATATATTTTGGATTAAACTATATGCGCGTAAGCCCTATGGGCTGCAAAAAGCTATAATTGGTTTACTTGTACAACTCTCGAGCAACGATTAGAAAGTCGCTAGGGTGTCTAGAGTCAGCGGAATGGACAGAATTGCCTCAGCGCTGCATGGTTGCGGGTCAAGGTCGCTGAAGGCGTTGCCCCTCCTCCGAATGTCTGTTATTAAATGAATTCAACCTGTGAAGCAATCTGGCACAAAACACCAGACATGAACCCCACCTGCTTCCACTTTAGTGTCCATTAACTCACTAGCTTGGTAAAATATCCTTTACAAAATATTTCAATCAGTCAGTATTTTTTTTCTCAGATTTTAATGTATTTTTTTCATTTACCTAATCTTTAGGCAATTTCGTTGTTAGAGTCATTTTTGTTTTTAATTAGCCAGCTTTCCTCATAAAACCTCTGTCGACTGCTTTCAACACAGCTATTTTCTCAACCAAAAATATCAATAATTCACAAAAACTGTCACATGCAGAATTTGGAAAATTATAGTTTCGCTTCTAAGTATTGTGCAAACCAGCTTTGCTTGAAAAACTGTTTTTTAACATCTGCAATCTTTATTAGCGAATATAATTATACTTATTTCGTTTCTGTACACTTCATCTTCGAATGAAAGGACTGCATCGTTATCGAAATTTATTAACTTTCATGACACGTACGTCCTACCTGTTAGACACGGATGTTCTACCTGTTAGATACGGATGTCCTACCTGTTAGACACAGATGTCCTACCTGTTAGACACGGATGTCCTACCTGTTAGATACGGATGTCCTACCTGTTAGACACAGATGTCCTACCTGTTAGACACGGATGTCCTACCTGTTAGATACGGATCCCCTGTTAGACACGGATGTTCTACCTGTTAGATACGGATGTCCTACCTCTTCCACACTGATATCCTACATGTGTACCTGTTAGACACGGATGTCCTACCTGTTAGACACGGATGTCCTACCTGTTAGATACGGATCCCCTGTTAGACACGGATGTTCTACCTGTTAGATACGGATGTCCTACCTGTTCCACACTGATGTCCTACATGTGTACCTGTTAGACACGGATGTCCTACCTGTTAGATACGGATGTCCTACCTACTGTTAGACACGAATGTCCTACCTGTTAGATACGGATCCCCTGTTAGACACGGATGTTCTACCTGTTAGATACGGATGTCCTACCTGTTAGATACGGATGTCCTACCTGTTCCACACTGATGTCCTACATGTGTACCTGTTAGACACGGATGTCCTACCTGTTAGACACGGATGTCCTACCTGTTAGACACGGATTTCCTACCTGTTAGACACGGATGTCCTACCTGTTAGATACGGATCCCCTGTTAGACACGGATGTTCTACCTGTTAGATACGGATGTCGTACCTGTTCCACACTGATGTCCTACATGTGTACCTGTTAGACACGGATGTCCTACCTGTTAGATACGGATCCCCTGTTAGACACAGATTTCCCACCCGCTAAATGTTCGACCGACCTGTTAAACACGGATGTCCCACAGCCAGTTTTTGTTTATCGTCTAGCAGGCCATTTTTATTTGAATTCGTTTATCAATCAAGGAATCAAAATCTTTAAAATGGATTAAAAATACGAGCTAGTTGCTTTGAATTTTTAGCTCATTTTCAAGTCACCAACAGCATTTGACGCAAGTCAGCATCGATTCCAATCCGCAACGCGAAGTTTGCTTTTTTGTTGCTGTTAAGACCCGCGCGAAGGCGTCATTGTTCGCCATAAATTTTCTTCTTTTACGCGCGGACACACGAGACTTGAAAACAATACGTGCCTCTCTCTGGGACCCGGCCGTTCCCCTGATAATTCATGTATTTCCTGTAGCTACTTTTGATAGTTTCGCAACAAAATGAACTGCCAAGCTAACAACTTCCAGACGGCAGTTGGCAAAGTCTGCGTCACACCAGGGACGCATAGATTTCTCTGCTTGGAATTCTTCGTGTTACCCAGTCTTCGGGAAGCTAGCACCGCAAAGGAATGATCCCTTTCGCGTAAGATGAACTGCCAGTGTGTGCAGTCTGTAGCTGCAACCGGGACTTGTGGCTTCAACAAGATACGGACAATTCAGCTTTGCCAACAGCCGCAGCGAAGTGCGAGGCGGTTACAGGCGCAGGCGAGGCCTCAGAAATGCCTGCAACAGTCCTTTCAGGTAAATCAGATCCCGGTAGAAGCTTTACAATTCTTTAGCGACAAGCGTCTTGCATTAGAGACTGCGGGTCTGTATGCTATGCAATCGCGCGATGCTGGGCGATCCGAGAAAAAGTAAGTTAACAAAAATCTGTCGCCCACACACAGAGTTGGAAAACAGCTGCAAGTCCTAGGGCGACAACACGCCAATTCCAGGGACTTCTAGACTAGAATTAGTAGCAATGGACTGGAAGCCAGACCCGGCATACATAATAAAGCGGAAGCACCTTCACAAATCAGTTAATCCCGAGGAAATCTACGTCAAGAGTCCGTTTCAGGCAACATAGGAAAAAAGCCAATGATTCTTGGACGACTCTACGGAACCGTAAAACGATGAGATGTCACGGTACATGCACAAGTCGCATGTACAAGATTTTGGTGGCGTGTGATAGTAGCTGAGGCGTGTTAGAATCGCTGAATTGCGCCTGAAGCACATTGGCGTCGCTATATCAATTAGTCGCATAAATAGTCAGAGCGGCCTACTACAATCTTATTAGCCTACTTGAGTTAGTATAATAGTTTTGACACGACTCTTGATCAGCGTACGTGTTGATGACTCCACAGTCGAATCTGTCTCATTGGAGTCGTTAAAAGTCACACAAGAGTCGCTACAATCACTTGAGACTTGTTTGCAACGGCTTTTTTAGCGATCCTGGTCACGGTCTATCTATCTATCTATTTATCTATCTATTTATCTATCTATCTATATATCTACTTATCTTCTAAGCAGGTAGTTCCTCTGGATAAAAGCGCTTACCGCGCCCATTGGCTTTCCAGCTGCCTTAATCGTTTCCGGTGATCTTGTGTGCGTGCTTTCAGCTTGATTGGCTGCGGCAAGCAAGCTAGAAAGAGCTCGCTTCGCTCGCTCTTTCTCGCTATCTACTATCTACTTATCTTCTACCTATCTACCTATCTATCTATCTACCTATCTACCTATCTATCTACCTATCTATCTATCTATCTATCTATCTATCTATCTATCTATCTTCTATCTATCTATCTATCTACTTATCTTCTATCTATCATCTATCTACCTATCTACCTATCTATCTATCTATCCATCTATATATCTATTTATCTATCTATCTATCTATCTATCCATCTATATATCTATTTATCTATCTATCTGTCTATATATCTACCTACCAACCAGTCTACCCCGGGTTAAAGCTTATTTGCTTTCTATCAATGTACTGACTCTCACGGCTTGTGAACTAATACTACTGAGCTCGAATTGAAAAGACAAAAATAGGTACATGTAAGTACCACATTTTAAAAGTTTATAGTGTTAACGCAATCCATACATCCATCAGCTAGTGCAATAAACAGCATGAAATTCGTATCATGTATATTACGACTATTTAGCATAAAATTGACTTGAATTTAAACAAAGATTTCTTTGACAGTAGTACAATACGAACTGAATAGATATAATGTGTAAATATCCCAACCAAAGTCCAAAAAACAGTGCGCAATAGACACTAAAAAAATTTAAATTCATAAACCGATTGACCAAATTGTTTTTAAAACAATGAGCGCAAGCAAATATGAATACATACATGCGTATATACCGGTATAGATATTAGTATAGATTAATAAACAAAATGAGAACGGTAAGCAGGATGGCAGCCATAAATACTATTAGCTGAATGCACCAACTCTATCAAAATTATTGTCATTTTCAAACCGAAATAAATTTATCAACGAAATTAAACATGAACGGGCGGGTTCCAACACCAGAAGCGGGCATTACAGTAAAACAAAAATGCAAGGAAACTTCTACGGGACTAAAATTTATTCAGTTTCTTTCTGATCTAGATCATTCCTGCTAACTAGGTTTAACGATAATTAGAGAAAAATACTTGCAGTTCAAACACGGCAGATGTCAAGCAGCAACTGAGGATCTGGGAGGCTGGCCCAGCAACTGAGGATCTGGGAGGCTGGCCCAGCAACTGAGGATCTGGGAGGCTGGCCCAGAAACTGAGGATCTGGGAGACTGGCCCAGAAACTGAGGATCTGGGAGACTGGCCCAGCAACTGAAGCAAGCAACGCTGGCTGCACAGGTTACTATCAACTAACCCATATTATAAAGCACTAAGTTGAAGAGGTAAAATACGAGTAACATGGAATTACTATGATCCCGAAACATCTAAGCAAATAATGAATTGCAGCCTCACATGTACAAAAAATTTATTTCAGCCAGTCGAATTCTGAATGGCTCAAAAAAGCGTATTTTACTACTCGACAAGTAGCCGATAAGTAGTCACAATGGGATTTTAAAAATGAATATTCAAAGCAAAATAACGCAGAGCAAACAATATACAAGTTAGATGGAGAATGATATACACCTTTCTCAGCTATGTGAAAAGTAATTATATCTTTATTGAGTGCTTAAAGATGAATAAAATATCAGAAGAAAAGCTTTGGCTATTTGGTTAGATGATTAATTAGTCAGTTTAGGTCGCGACTGCTAACGATTTAATTCACCATGAATCAAAAACCACTTTTTTTCTAATCGATACGATTATCATTAAACACACGCACACACAAATAAACCTGATCGCTAGGCTAATATAAGCAAAATTGTATCACGCAAGCAAAAAAAACCACCAATACAACAAGTTAGCAAGATAAAGAAGCAGATCTGAACACAAAATGAAAGGCTGTTAAAATTTAGCTTTTTGCTGTTTTTCTTATGACATCGATTTTTGACTAGCAACGGCTAGGCAGTGCCGCGGTTTAGCAAATAGGGATCTGGGAGGCTTGGCCTTAGCAACTGAGGATCTGGGAGACTTGGTCTTAGCAACTGAGGATCTGGTAGACTTGGTCTTAGCAACTGAGGATCTGGGAGGCTTGGCCTTAGCAACTGAGGATCTGGTAGACTTGGTCTTAGCAACTGAGGATCTGGGAGGCTTGGCCTTAGCAACTGAGGATCTGGGAGACTTGGTCTTAGCAACTGAGGATCTGGGAGGCTTGGCCTTAGCAACTGAGGATCTGGGAGGCTTGGCCTTAGGAACTGAGGATCTGGGAGACTTGGCCTTAGCAACTGAGGATCTGGGAGACTTGGCCTTAGCAACTGAGGATCTGGGAGGCTTGGCCTTAGCAACTGAGGATCTGGAGACTTGGCCTTAGCAACTGAGGATCTGGGAGGCTTGGCCTTAGCAACTGAGGATCTGGAGACTTGGCCTTAGCAACTGAGGATCTGGGAGGCTGGCCAAGCTACTAAGCAACTAGTTCGAAGGAGCTGATTAACGTACATCCTAGAAACAGGTGTGACAAAGCCCAGCCGCTGGAAGATGCGCAGCAGCAAAAAACGAGGTCAAAGCATTAAAGAAACCGAAGCGCTGAGCAGGACAGCAAGCGGTTAAAGCAGCCGTCACTCTTTCTTCTTGTCCTGCTGCCCGCCGCCTCTGCTGCCGCTGCCGCTGCCGCTGGTGCTGCTATCGGTGGATTCGGCGCCGCTGCCAACAAACCGATTCACCACCGGCAGCCGGCTGGCCACGGCGCCAGTTGCCGAGGCGCCAATCGAGGCGCCCCATTTCATGGCGCCCCAGCCGTAGGTGGCCGTGCTGGTGGCAGCGGAGGCGACGCCGCCGGCTAAGCGACCAACAAGGCCGGGCTCGGCGCTGGCGGAGTCGGCGGCCTCTGCTGATGCGGCTTCTGGAATGGAAGTAGTGGACAAGGTGTTAAAGCCTAGGACTACTAGACCACTGTTACGCAATTCAAGCACTACTACGAGAACTTCGCAAAGGACTTTAAGTACTTTTTTAATTCAGGGACTACTAAGGGACTACTTCTCTGAGTGAGATTTAGCCAAGGACTACTAAGACATTTCTCTGAGTGAGATTTAGCCAAGGACTACTAAGACATTTCTCTGATTGAGATTTAGCCAAGGACTACTAAGACACTTCTCTGAGTGAGATTTAGCCAAGGACTACTAAGACATTTCTCTGATTGAGATTTAGCCAAGGACTACTAAGACACTTCTCTGAGTGAGATTTAGCCAAGGACTACTAAGACATTTCTCTGATTGAGATTTAGCCAAGGACTACTAAGACACTTCTCTGATTGAGATTTAGCCAAGGACTACTAAGACACTTCTCTGAGTGAGATTTAGCCAAGGACTACTAAGACATTTCTCTGATTGAGATTTAGCCAAGGACTACTAAGACACTTCTCTGATTGAGATTTAGCCAAGGACTACTAAGACACTTCTCTGAGTGAGATTTAGCCAAGGACTACTAAGACACTTCTCTGAGTGAGATTTAGCCAAGGACTACTAAGACACTTCTCTGAGTGAGATTTAGCCAAGGACTACTAAGACACTTCTCGGATTGAGATTTAGCCAAAGCCTACTGATACTTCTCGGATTGAGATTTAGCCAAGGACTACTAAGACACTTCTCTGAGTGAGATTTGGCCAAGGACTACTAAGACACTTCTCGGATTGAGATTTAGCCAAAGGCTACTGATACTTCTCGGAGTGAGATTTGGCCAAGGACTAGTAAGACCCTTTCGGAGTGTCAGCCAAGGACTACTGAGAAACTCCTGGGAGAGAGTGCCAGTCAAAGACTACTAAATGTTATTAAATAGACAGACTTACCCGATTGATAAGAATTGGTGTCGTCGGCACCGTCACCAGAAGCTTTGCCGGACTTGTTAAACTGATAGTCGCTGCCCGAGTCCTTCTTAATATGTCTGTGGTGCATTTTATTGACTAAATAACTGATAGATTTGAAAAAGTGAGTCAGACGTTGAAATTTCACTGGCAAGCATGCATAAAATTTGAATAGAAAACACCGTTAATATAGACTAACAAATTTACAGGCTTATCTGTAGAACCTACGCTAGTTCAATTTTTGATGAAGTTTTATCTGTGCTAGAACTTAGATAGCAGGATTATGTACATTTTTAAGGAGTAGGAAGTGTGTACATTGATAGTCAGAGGGGTAAGGGAGTGTGTACACTGCACTGATAGCCATAGGGGTAGAAAGTGTGTACATTGATAGTCAGAGGGGTAAGGGAGTGTGTACACTGCACTGATAGCCATAGGTGTAGAAAGTGTGTACATTGATAGTCAGAGGGGTAGGGGTGTGTACACTGCACTGATAGCCATAGGTGTAGAAAGTGTGTACATTGATAGTCAGAAGGGTAGGGGAGTGTGTACACTGCACTGATAGCCATAGGTGTAGAAAGTGTGTACATTGATAGTCAGAAGGGTAGGGGAGTGTGTACACTGCACTGATAGCCATAGGTGTAGAAAGTGTGTACATTGATAGTCAGAGGGGTAAGGGAGTGTGTACACTGCACTGATAGCCATAGGGGTAGAAAGTGTGTACATTGATAGTCAGAGGGGTAAGGGAGTGTGTACACTGCACTGATAGCCATAGGTGTAGAAAGTGTGTACATTGATAGTCAGAGGGGTAAGGGAGTGTGTACACTGCACTGATAGCCATAGGTGTAGAAAGTGTGTACATTGATAGTCAGAGGGGTAAGGGAGTGTGTACACTGCACTGATAGCCATAGGGGTAGAAAGTGTGTACATTGATAGTCAGAGGGGTAGGGGAGTGTGTACACTGCACTGATAGCCATAGGTGTAGAAAGTGTGTACATTGATAGTCAGAGGGGTAAGGGAGTGTGTACACTGCACTGATAGCCATAGGTGTAGAAAGTGTGTACATTGATAGTCAGAGGGGTAAGGGAGTGTGTACACTGCACTGATAGCCATAGGGGTAGAAAGTGTGTACATTGATAGTCAGAGGGGTAGGGGAGTGTGTACACTGCACTGATAGCCATAGGGGTAGAAAGTGTGTACATTGATAGTCAGAGGGGTAAGGGAGTGTGTACACTGCACTGATAGCCATAGGGGTAGAAAGTGTGTACATTGATAGTCAGAGGGGTAAGGGAGTGTGTACACTGCACTGATAGCCATAGGTGTAGAAAGTGTGTACATTGATAGTCAGAGGGGTAAGGGAGTGTGTACACTGCACTGATAGCCATAGGTGTAGAAAGTGTGTACATTGATAGTCAGAGGGGTAAGGGAGTGTGTACACTGCACTGATAGCCATAGGGGTAGAAAGTGTGTACATTGATAGTCAGAGGGGTAGGGGAGTGTGTACACTGCACTGATAGCCATAGGTGTAGAAAGTGTGTACATTGATAGTCAGAGGGGTAAGGGAGTGTGTACACTGCACTGATAGCCATAGGTGTAGAAAGTGTGTACATTGATAGTCAGAGGGGTAAGGGAGTGTGTACACTGCACTGATAGCCATAGGGGTAGAAAGTGTGTACATTGATAGTCAGAGGGGTAGGGGAGTGTGTACACTGCACTGATAGCCATAGGTGTAGAAAGTGTGTACATTGATAGTCAGAGGGGTAAGGGAGTGTGTACACTGCACTGATAGCCATAGGTGTAGAAAGTGTGTACATTGATAGTCAGAGGGGTAAGGGAGTGTGTACACTGCACTGATAGCCATAGGGGTAGAAAGTGTGTACATTGATAGTCAGAGGGGTAAGGGAGTGTGTACACTGCACTGATAGCCATAGGTGTAGAAAGTGTGTACATTGATAGTCAGAGGGGTAAGGGAGTGTGTACACTGCACTGATAGCCATAGGGGTAGAAAGTGTGTACATTGATAGTCAGAGGGGTAAGGGAGTGTGTACATTGATAGGAAAACAGCTAATAACATAACTTTATTTAACTGCATTTGTCACCCAGAAATAAAAGACATACTCAGCTTTTTGATGAATGCTGACAGGTCAAATAGCTTGGCTGCTGCACAAGCAATCAGATTTCGAAAGTTTTATTGATCAAGAAGCTGATATAATTGTTAAACGTAAGTTTTGCCGATGCCAAATGAATGATACTCACTATATTTATATATTTTAAAAATACCAACTACAACCAAAAGTGTGGCTATGTAATCTTGCTGAAGAATGAATAATAAAAATAGGAGAAAAATTATATACGTAAAGTACAACAGACTTAAATACTCGTAACTAAAGAAAAATCGTTTGGCGATAGAAACATTTTAGGACAAAAAGTTGTTTTTTTCATTTATGCGATTGGTCTGGCTGCTTTATAAGAACGTTAAGGGTTGATTCGGTAAAATATATTTATAAATAGACAAAGCACAAAGAAGTACGAGGCATTAACTTACCTTTACTACTACCCTTACGAGCGAACTCGCTAAGTAATCAAGTAAGGGGAGGGGGATAGAGAGAGAGATAAAGACAGAAGTCTTTCTGTATTTTGCCAGGAAAAAAGTCTAACTGTTTCTGCTGACATGGTCAACAATGACTTGAATTAAATAAGTAGTCAGACAATTAGGTGCTAATCTCTCTCTCTCTCTCTCTCTATCTCTTTCTCTAGCTTCTGCCCTGTTGACTGATTTAATGCAGAATATATAAATAACAAAATAAAGGAAAATTTGAAAACCAAAAACTGCCAATTTATTACAGTGAGTTTGTAGAAGCTTGAAATAAGAGTCAATGTTCCTGAATCCCGAATTGATTTTTGCATAAAGTTGGATTATTTTTTCAAGCGGCAATGTAACAGTAGTTCAAGTCACCGCACCAAAACCCAGCAACTTGTCTTGCACAGGCTGTTCACTTCCTGGGCTGGTGAATGTGTTGCGCCGGCGGCGCGTGCGACTTCTCGTGAGTCGGCTGCGGCTTCTCGTGAAAAGATTTCACGGCGGCCGGCGTGAACGCCTTGTTTTCAGAGACCACGGCTCCAGAGATGATCTGGCCCTGGGTTAAAAAATTACTAACATTTTATTGGGACGTTTCGGGATTGTAAAGCTTGGGGATTGTGAAGCTTGGGGGATTGTGAAGTCTGGGATTGTGAAGCTTGGGGATTGTGAAGCTTGGGAATTGTAAAGCTTGGGGATTGTAAAGCTTGGGGATTGTAAAGCTTGGGGATTGTGAATCTTTGGGATTGTGAAGCTTGGGAATTGTGAATCTTTGGGATTGTGAAGCTTGGGAATTGTGAAGCTTGGGGATTGTGAAGCTTGGGAATTGTGAAGCTTGGGGATTGTGAAGCTTGGGAATTGTGAATCTTTGGGATTGTGAAGCTTGGGAATTGTGAATCTTTGGGATTGTGAAGCTTGGGAATTGTGAAGCTTGGGGATAGTAAAGCTTGGAGGATAGTAAAGCTTGGGGATTGTGAAGCTTGGGAATCGTGAAGCTTGGGGATAGTAAAACTTGGGGGATAGTAAAGCTTGGGGATTGTGAAGCTTGGGGGATAGTAAAGCTTGGAGGATAGTAAAGCTTGGGGATTGTGAAGCTTGGGAATCGTGAAGCTTGGGGATAGTAAAACTTGGGGGATAGTAAAGCTTGGGGATTGTGAAGCTTGGGGGATAGTAAAGCTTGGGGATTGTGAAGCTTGGGGATTGTGAAGCTTCTTACTTGTTTAGGCTGTTCAGCCACTTCGCCAGAGTTGGACTCGCCCTCTTGCTCCTTTTTATCGTCGCCAGAAGCGGCCGCCTGTGGCTCCTGGGCAGCTTTCTCGCTGTTGCTAGAGTTGCGGCTGCGATTGCCAGGAACCCGCATGTTGCCAATTTTAACTAGGGGCAGTGGAGCAAGGAATATGAAAGTCAGTCTTGTAATTTATATCGCTTTGTAAATTTCTAGGGTATGTTTGCCATCGAGATAATATCTATGATACAGTTAGCAAATTAGATTATTAACAACTTTTCCTGTATAAGTTTATCTTAGCATAGAAAATCAAAAGCAAAGAAAAATAAAGAATTTTAACAACCTATAAACACAAAGATACTTTAAATTTTTAATTGACTACTATATACCGATTGGCAATATATATTTAGAAAAACATTTTAGATTAAAAAAATCAATCTGCACCCTCCATAAGGTAGGTAGCAAAGAAAAAAATTAATAAACTACATGTAAGTTTTTAATTTTTATGATTTAAGCTTCTTAGCAATTTTATGATAGATCATAGATGATAGATCATAGATGATAGATCAACACTTGTACTTGTTAAAATGTACAATGTATTATAAGCTCGTACTTGCACATACTGGTATTCTGCATGTGTGTACATTAATGTTCAGTGGGGGTATTTTTTATTCACTGCCTTTAGTAGACCAATCCATTGAGCATTTTCTTTGCCTGAATAAAAAAAACTGCTCTTTACTGCCTGTAAGAGTTCAGCTCATGATTTAGTTGTGGTCCAAAAGTTCTAGTCCAACTAGGGCTATGTGATTCTATTTATTGATTTAATGATGTACATTATTTTGATGAATGGGGAGCATGGGGTAAGGGCTATTGAACTGTGAATGTATATGAGCTATTGGATATCTAGGTGCATATATAGGTAAAAAATTGATTGAATATTGATTTCCTTAAAATACATAGCTTGTGCATCATTTGCAAAAATGAGGTCTGCTAATGTCAGCAAGGTTTGCAGTGCGATGGCTGCCATTGTTTGCAAAATTACACATGCAACAGCAACTGCAATATCCTGCAGCAAAAGGACTCTGCCAATGATAATGCTCCGGAGCAGGATGCAGATCAAAAACCATCAATGGAGGTAATTTTTGATGATGAGGATGTCATGCTCACGCAAGGTGAGGATGTGAATGAGGATGAGGATAGGAATGATGTCAGTCAGGATGGTATGCCAATGGATGCTAGCATTAACATTTGAGATCTAGCTACTTTAGTGATCACAGCACATGAAGTTTCAGATTTTGAGTTGATTCTTGATGGCTTAAACAAGAAGGATGTTAAAATTGTTGACAGTCAGTACAGCTTTGGTGTATCCCCGACATGGTGACAATGCACATTGGCAGTGCTCATAGTGCAAAGCACACAGTGGCACCACAGTGATTCAGAAAGGCAACATTTCAAAAAGGCCACAGTCACCACATCTACCTTCCAATTAATAGGCCAACAGAGAGGAAGTTAAAGTAGCATGTTAAAACTCAGGTGCAACAAAAGCTGTTTCTGCTCAAATCTGTTGGTGCCTCACATTGCACAAGACAAGTTGCTGCAAGTGCTTAATGACTTTCAAGGTGCTTTAAAAATGCCAAGTCCTGACAACCTTGCACAGGTTGCCAACTGAGACTATTTCAAAGACTACCCAGAAAAGCCAGATACAATTAACTTTGACATTGACATGAATGCCATTCTTAACAACTTTCTCCATAGTGACATTCATGTGAATGGCCATTGCCACATCATATTTGCAAAAGATGACATGCTATTGCTGCTGACATGAGCCAAATGGTAGTATATAAATGGTATTTTCAATGTTAACCAATAGCCAGTGCTGCCACTCAAAACAAAATTATTTTTTGTGCAGGGTAAAAAATTGTGCAGGTAGAAACCTAAGCTGATTATTGTTAGTAAAATGAAGAAACAAATGAAGAAATTCAGTCCAGCATCCTTTTTTTCTTGTCCTAATTTTTCTTAGTCACAAATTTAAAAACTTTCAAATCCTTAAAAACTTTCCTAAATTGAATCAAAGGATAAATCAATTGCTTAATGCTTGAAAATGAACAAAATAGTATAAAATTGTGTTTTTAATTTTAAGTGCAAACAAAAAGCAGCAATAGCTGACAAGTGAAATATCAATGTATCATCATTTAAAGTGGACTTGGACATTTTGCTTCTGCCAGATTGTCAACAATCCAAAAATGTCTAATTTGTGCAGAAATTTAGGGTCTAGCACATTTTTTGCATATTTGCGCTGTGCAACTGTGGCAACACTGCCAATAGCCATTCTAGCAGCTTTATTAAATCCATGCATTTGTCTATAACAGAGATATGATATGAAACAAGTACCTCTTGCCTTCTTGGAAGAAGCTGCAAAGATAATAAGCAAGTACTTTAGATAAGAAATTACATTATCAAATTAAGCACTTAAGGCCATTGTCTTCCATGCAGAACCTAAGGGCTTCATTTTCAAATTTGAGGCCACCATTTGAAAAGCCAACTTAATTGTCTTTCTATAAACATCAATTTGTAGATATGTCTTATACTATAGGCAGGCTATTTGGCACTACAATTAGTAGCTAGGCTTGCAGACAACATACTGTGATGATGGAACTGAAAAAAGACATTATTGTGCATATAAACTTTCATTTATACACTGATAATAGATGGGTAAAGCATGTTGTTTTAAACATTTTTAATGTATAAGCAATCTGCCTTGCCATTTTACATTCAATTGTTCTACTCTTCTCTTTTGCATTGCTATATATCTACTAGCCCCTGTGTGTTTTAATGCACTGTCTCTGACTGACTCACTATCTGTAATACCTAGGATACATATACACTGCGATGTTTTTTATGCATGTTGCTCAACTCAGTGAAAGAGGATACCACTGCCACTTAAAAAATTTTAGTAGAGCAAAATTGTTCTAGCAATTTTGCATGCCCATAATGGACCAGCTAGTATCAATAACTTTCAAGTGCCAACTATCAAAACATGTCGAAATCGAAATCGAAATTTTCCGAAATCGTAATTCAGAAAAACAAAGTTTAGTACAACCGACACTCACTTTTCTACTTTCGATTTACTGCTCATGCAAAACAAAATACATGTATGTTTAGCAGAAGTTCATTTATTTTCGGCCACTAAATAAGTAGAATCCCTCATTGCCACTTTTAAATGCAAAATTTTTTTTTCGACGCGAAAACTACATATACTGTAAATGTGTTAAATAATTTATTTGAACTAGTGCCTTTAAAAGAAACACTAAGGCGCGTATATTGCATTACTAGACAGTATTAAAGCACGGCAGCAAAGCACGCATTTTCCCTGCTAGACAAAACAAATTTCTCTGCCTTTATTCATCTAGGTGGTAGGGTATAGGGTGTATACTGAGTTGTACATGTATAAAATGTATAGTTAAAATGTACATGTATCAGTACTGCATGACTAGCAATAACTGAGATCGTGTAAACGATAATGCATGTACATGTACGGTAAATGTACATATATATACTGTAAAATGCGAAAAATATGCAATATATCAGCAGACACTTTTGCAGCTTTAAAGTGCAACAAAATTTACGAAAATTTACAGTTCCACATATACAAACTACCATGTTACATGTCCTACATGCATGGAACAGTTTTAACAAATTCAAAAAGTTTTACATGTAAAAACTGTATAATATCACCAATAAAAGACAGTAACGAAGTTCTAAAAAAACTAAAATCAGATAAAAATTTTGGAAGTAGGCACTTCCGAAATTTTGACTTCCGAATTTTTTCGAAATCGAAATTTGCTCTAAAAAAATCCGAATTTCGGAAAATCGAAATCGAAATCGAAATTTCGGAACATCTCTATGCAACACTAAGGAAAGAGCCTTAGATAATAGGGACAACAAAATCATGGCACTGCAAAAGGACACCAGCACTTTGAATGACCAAAACTTTCAAGCATGAGTTGACTAACTGCTTGAGATGGCTACTAGCAGCTATATTGCAACCTACTTCACTCATATCTACCTTTACTCTAGACACTAAAACAGTTAAAACAGCAGTATTTTATATATTTGTCAGGTCATTTGGACTAATAATGACTTTGAGCCCTATAGGAAAAAGTTGTAAAACTGTGGATGGTGTCCAATGCACTTTTGAAATTTTTCTAGTGTAGTGTGCACACAGGCGCGCAGCACTTGTAGCGCATAGTGTGCTGTCTATTTCTGCTGGTTGCTGCTCTAGCAAATAAATATACATGAAAGAGGGTCTAATACCTTTGTGAAAGGGGCCTACACACTTGTAATTTTTTGTATAATGCTTAGAGATGTTCCAAAATTTCAATTTTGATTTTTCAAAATTTGGAATTTTTAAGAGTGAATTTTGATTACAAAAAAAGTTTATAAGAGTGGCTAAAAAAACTAATTTGTGCTATAGATACATGTATTTTGTTTTGCATAAGCAGTAAATCAAGAGTAAAAAAGTGAGTTTTGGTCACCATGAACTTTGTTTTTCTGAAATTTGATTTTGACAGAAAATGATTTCTAAAAATCCTAAAGCATGGTAAAAAAATTTGACTCTTTTTCTAAAGTGCACGTCTGCAAGTTTTTAACATTTATTCTAGTAGGGACTTAGAGAGCTGTCATTATATGCTAAAATATAAAGCTTAGCAAGGGAAATTTTAGTTCTATTTGCTTATCAACAAGCTCTTTTTCAATATAGCACACCAAATACTGAGGTCTATAAGGCTAATACTTCAAATACTAGAAATAATTTAGGCATAGCAACTGCTTAGTAAATGGTTTATTAAAAGCAGTGACTAAAATAAATGGACCCCATTGAACTATACAAATACATTAGTATACATGCGTATAGAATACCAATACAAGTCTAATGCATTTTAACTAGAAAAATTGAAGCATATTCCTAGTTAAGTTCTTAATCCAACTGTGAATATTTAGTATTGAAATAAGAATGAGATAAACTAAGAATGAGATTACAGCCTAGTTAAAAAATTAAAGTGATAGTCACAATTTAAGCAAAAACTAATGACATTATTGTTTACCTTATTACATATACAAAAATAAGTAGTTATGGCTTATATAATTATAAGACCATGTCAATTCAATTGTGAAAAATATACTTTGTGCAACACCAACTACAATAAATCAACTTGGATGTCTTAACATATTTTTCTATGACAGTATATAACTATGGTAAACTAATAGTAAGTCTATAATTTATAACTATAAAAATAGGCCATAGTCAGGAAAGTAGTAGATTTCACGCAAAAATGCGGCGTATACAGGGGATTTTTGGTGTACATGGCACAAATGGCACAGAAGAAAATTTATTGTGTACTATGTGTGCACATACAATGCACAGAGTGTCTTACCTGGTGCAGTCTATACTGTATTAACTTTTTAGTTCACATGTAAAAGATGAAACACAATGACAAACTTGCTTTTTTCAATTTAAAATGGCACAAAAAGGTTTTTAAAATATGGTACCATTATATGTGTAGGCCTACCTAAAAAATATTATAACAATTATTATTTTTTTAAACTCAAAACAAAAAATTAAAAAACATGTAAAATTATATAGGCCCTACATAAATACGTAAATTTTTTAGCACACGGCACACAGTTAAAAAAATTATGAAAGATTTATTGTGGCACACACGGTGCACCTTCTTGACCATGGAAAATGGGTTGCTTTCATAAGACCAAAATTTCACAATGCCAAAAAGCACTACCCTTTACAAGATCAAAACTTTATAAGACCAAATTTTCATAATGCCAAAAACTGCTGCACTATGGGGAAAACTGTTTTCCCCAAATTTGTCTATGTTAAATTTCTGTTGCCAAATTTGTTTGTTGCCGAATTTGCATGCATCCCATTTTTCTATTAATTCTTATGCCAAGTATTTACACCAAGCCTAATTTTTGTCTCGAATTACACCAGAGATTTTTGGCGTAACTGTAACAAAATGGACTATGGCAACCTTAATAATTTATTAAACATGCTTTAGCCTTTAGGTCAATTTATAGGTCTATAAGACATAGCGAGTGAATTTTAGTTTTATAGATGCCTATTATACCAGTTGTGCACTATGAAGGTCACTTCGATAGGCGGCATAAGCCTAGTCTAGCATTAATACTTAGCCTAATTAGGCTTTAAGTACTGCCGTTGCGTCTTACCAGCTGGAGGATGTCCCGCCTTCATTTCTTCGACGTCACTCATTACGTAAATAATTCACAGGGTTATTCTCAACGAGATAACAATGTCAAGAATTAAAATATCGACGAAGTGCTTATGAATTTGTATTGTAAGCAAGTTGAAATTCTCCTTAAGTTGGTCCAATTACTTTTCTACAACGACCATAATTTGAACAATCACGTGTCTTTTTAATTTATCATTTACGATTGATTAACGTTAAACAAATTTTATATTTTTAAAAGTCCCACTTACTTAATCTAACAAGTTTTTAACGACTTGTTTTTAAAAAATCTGTTTTTATTTTATTTTTAGCTTAGTAAAGTGTTTCATTACGTATTTTCTATTTCGTTCAATAATAGATTTTCTTTGAAAACGACTTCGTTTTCGAAACTTATGTAGGCTTCTGTAGGCTATTCTAGAACCAGAATAATATCGATTCCAGAACCAGAATCGGTAGGAAAATGAAAAGCTTCGAACTCATTTTATGTTTGTCAGTCTTTACAGTTTAATTTTCTCTTTCCTTGAATTTGTTTTCCTTTGGATATGACAAAAAACACGTATGCGACTTTGGTTCCGCGCGATAAAAACCGCGTCAAATACCGCGTTGATATGTGTTGCACATTTCAATGCGGAATTCAATGCGGAATTTTCCGCGAAAAACTAATCGAGCGTTAATGAATACATTCTAAACAAACTTAACCATATCTATTTTCATTTCTTTATTGATAATTAATATTCTTGGGCCCATTCAATGTGGAATTCAATGCAGGATTTTCCGCACTAAACTCAACTTGAGTTCTTAAGCCTATTCAATGCATTGAATTCCGCATTGAAATGTGCAACACAAGGTGACTCATGACTGCATTGAATTAATAATCTTTAAAAACAGATGAGCTTTTCTCAGATTAGTCCATAAGAAAAGCTCAACAGATGAGCTTTTTCCAGGCTAGATGAGAGATTTTTTAAGCTTTTTCCTAGTCTAGCCTACTGCCGTCGGTTGGCAACACATATATCAATGCAGTATTTGATGTGGTTTTTACCGCGCGGAACCAAAGTTGCATACGTCAAAAAATGGAGAAATTTTATTCTAGGGTTTTTTCTGCCAAAAAATGTGGATCCAAGCTTGCATCTCAAGCTTAAAAAATGGATGCAAATATGAAAACCAGAATGCAACTTGCATCTAGGTCTAAATTTAGGGAAAGTATTCAATGAAGATTCAAAAAAGTATTGAAACAATATATTTATGCTTGATGTTTTGTTTGTTTGCTAAAAAATGACTTGCATGCATCTTGATTTTAAAAGATGCAGATGGACAAGTTGCATCCAGTGCCAGAAAAGTTGAGTGCAAATCCAGATTTCAGGGTGTAAATTATACCCTATTTGCATAAAAATTAAAAGCCCTGATTTATATACCAATAATAAAAAATTGACAATTTCTAATATATTTTACTGTTAAAGTATAAACATGACAATGGATCAAGAAAATTTCTTGATCCAAATTCTAGAACCAGAACGCAGTTCTGGAACCAATTCTGAAAATGGAACAGACAATATGAAAAGCTTTGAACCAAAAGAGTTTTGCTACTATGCCTATAGCAATCATCACTGTTGATAATCAAGGTAGGGTAACGCATTGTCTATATAGTAAAAAAAACTTTTTAATTTCTTCACTAAAAACGTAGCTTATCTTATCTACAACCTGTGCTATGCCTGTGATGTCTGTGCTTAGTTGAAATTTAAAAAAATATTCTGCTTTTTGTGCCAGAAATTAGAAATTAGATAAAATTAATTAGACCTATAGGTAGTAATACCTGCTATAAAGGGAAGTGTTTTTTGTTTTACTAATCTAATTTCACTAACAAAATGTGTCTTCTCTGAGACTTGAAGCTAGGTCATATCCCACCCCAATCATAGCTAATACACACATGCGCAACCTTGGGAATCACTCAGCCGTTTTATTGGCAACATACACATGTAAGTTGAGCTATTGGCTAAGAGCAGTCACGTGACTACTATTCCGTCCAATAGCAACTTACATGTGTGTGTTGTCAATAGAAACAGCCGGGTAAATCCCTAGGTTGCGCCCACGCATGAGCTAGGCCCTAGTTTTCTGAGGCAGCCCCTCTCATTTACTGCATCGAATTTGGCCATAGACAGTTTATGCATGCAAGAAAAATCAATAAAAATTTAAGCTGAATGCTATTTTTAGTTTAAATTTTAGCTTGTGTAAGTCTATGACTGACCTTTCTCTACTTAATTATCCATATCTCTTGAAGCAGATATTAAAATCTCTTGCTCATTTTATGGTGTGGAAACTGCTAGAAAACTAGAATAAGCCCCCATCTAGGTAGTTTAGTCAGCCAACCCTTTATATGGGGCAGCATCATAATATATAGTGACTAGCCAGGAGTCCAAGACTGCCAAGTGGATGCCTGAGGTTTGCCTTAGATATTATCACATGCCAAGGCTACTATTAACACTTCAACCTTACTCCTAATTGCATGCTTTGACCCATGCAAATTTAATCCCCATTCTACAATGACACATCTCTGCACACCAGACTGAGCCTCCAAGTACTCTGACTGAAGCTAGCTTCCTAGACTTGATTGGTATACCCATCTTCTTAAGCTACTTATCAGTCTTTTTCTTACAATACCCCTTCCAATTCCACACCAAACTGACATAAAAACAAGGCAAAACAAATAAAAAAACATTTTCTCAAGAATGCACTATTTGACCAAAATTAAGAGTAAATAAAAAATCTGTTTGTCCTTTATAAAAGCAATAACAACTATTGTGGTTACATTTTTGGCTAATCATTATAAGTAAAAAAAGAGAAATGGTTTATTTTTTAGATAATATGCAATGATTTGCAGATATATTTTCAATGGGAAGTCTGCTAAAAGTCCATTAGCATGTTCTGGTGCTAGACAATTTGTAGTACATTTGCATTGCTTTGTGTGTACTTTAAACAAAAATGGAAAAAAATGGGTTGACATAATCCAATATGAAAATTAAAACCTACCAAAACTTGTTGCATTGAACAAACCATGAAACTAGTGAATATGCAAAAACCAAAATGACTAGGGCTGTTAGCAGCCTAATGAGATTCTCAATGCCACTCAATGAAACAAAATGAGATTATTTCTTGGTACTGCAAGGTGCTTATATAGTGTTCATTGCTGATTGAAATGCCACATATGGCCCAGTTAGCACATTGATCTGGTTGGTCTATTTCCTTAATATGATAATGATTCTCTGCTGAATCATTACTTTGTTTTGAATGTGACTTGGGCAAAATATTCCATTCATAAACTTCATAGCAAACAGTAATTTAAGTGATTCTATAGAGTGCATAGTGTCTTATGTGATCAATAACAAGGGAGAAAAGACATAAACACTGACATGTATACTGGCACTGGCAATAGGCAAACTGTTTAATTATGTGCATTCGGACTAGGCGAGATGATAAGGAAAGCTATAAAACCCACTTAAAGAAGATGGTGTAGTGGATTTGAATTAGCCTCTAGCCCAAAAAGCCAAAAACAGACTAATTAAAGTTAAGACAAGATACTTAGAAGGAATAGAATGATGCATAAACTCATAACAAACCAGAATGGTATAGAGTGGCTGTGACTAGCAGCCTAGTAAATGAAAGAAATCTGGATTTAAGGACAAGCCATAATAAGTGGATGCTGGAATGGCAGAGAATGACTGGCCAAGTCTAAGTATTGTCTAAAATATTGAAATGCACTCTGATTTAAGATAATTTTTTACTTCAAGTATAGCTGTAGCAACAGCTTCTATTTATCAAAAATTTATCTGTAAATGATGGTTTTTTATTCCAATTTTGTTAATTTAGACATTTTTATTTTTTGAAGAAAAAATGCAAAAATTGTATTAAAAGAAGTTAATCAAAATATATTTGCTGAAATTATTTGTCTTTTACTGATTGAAGTTGTGGGTGTTACTTTAGCACATAGATTTCCTACTGGCATCACAAAATCTCATTTCAGTCAGTCTAACAGGTTCAGCACTAGTAAAAATCAATCAATCAATTTTATTGAACATGTCTTCAAGCGACAGCAATGCCCCTGACATTTGGCGCGAACTGGCCCTGCTAGGCGCTTTAGAAGGCAAGCCTGAGAGTCTCCAGATGTACAAACTGCTCACTGGCCTGTCTATTGGCCAACACCTGTATAATCAGGTGTCTGGACAGGCTGAGCTGGCCGCTCTGAGGCAGAAAGTTGTGCTCAACATTGTTGATTATATTAAGAAGCATCCGAAACCAAGCGAAGACGAACTGGCCAAGGTTGTGCTCAAAGAAGTGGAGGCTTTCACCAAGGCTGTAGAGAAACTCTGAAGCAGTGCAGGAATTGTAAAGTTGGAACTTTATGCTGATCAATTATTGTTTTTTCGGCTATTTATTCGCCTTTTACCACAGATACTAGAATAACTATTGAATAAATGGGCCACTCAGCACATGTGCGTGCAAGCTACTTTCAGTTCAGTAGTAAGATAAATTGAAGCATTTTAATATATTTTTAAAGTCAAGCCTTTATTGGCTCTTACCCCCCAAGCTAAAACCCTCAGACTCCACACAGAACTACCCCTGCCCCGCCACCCAATTTTTATTACCTCGGTTGTTCCAGCCTAAAGCTGTCATGTACATTTCAGTGGACTGACAAATGTACATTATTGCTGAACCAATTAGCAAGCTGTTTACGCCAGGGGGGCCGTAGCCCAGCGGTCTAGCGCAGGCTCTGGTGTGCCAGCGACCCAGGCTCGATTCCAATTGCAGTTACATTAATTTGGGGCTGAATTGGAATCTCGGCTTGGCTCTGCTCGTGCAAATAACGGCCTTGAGAGCCAACCCCCAAGGCGCAGTGAAGTGTACATGCCTAACGATAATATAAAGTTAGGGCCGCTGTACACTACTGTGTGAGTGTGTGCCTGCGTACGTATCCGCGCGCTTGTATGCCTGCTCAGGGGAGTCGGCGGAATGGGCAGTAATGCCTCTTGCCGGTTGTGTGCCTATGTCGCTTAAAGTGCGCCAGGGTGCACACAACCCCCCCCCCCTGCCTCTAATAAAAAAGCTGTTTACGCCTGCAAGCTTGGTGGGCTTCTAAACTTATCAAAGCTTACTTTTCAAACTTATCAAAACGTACATAATAGCTTATGTATTCTTCATTGCTACTGAACTGAAAGTAGAAAGCTGTTTTCCTAAGTATGTATGCCTGAGTGGCCATCTAGTTATTCTAATTCTAGTATCTGTGCCTTCTACCTAAAGTAGTTAGCCCGTTGAAAACTTTACTGTGACAAGAGGCGATAAGAAGTCAATGCAAATAACTCATATAGACTCTAGCGCTTAAACTTCTACAAATTTAGTGACTCTATCACGCCTCAGATACGACTCTATACCACCCTAGAATCATTAAGGTTAAATATAGATACGTTATTTTCCCTATTTCTATCCTTCTTTATCCTTCTTTATCTTTTTATCCATCCACATACAGTAACTTTGGGTGTTTAGTAGTAGCGCTAAAATCCTTAAAATTGCTTTATTAACAGGGTTGCAAGCGTCCGGCACTCTATCTTCTATCAACTAAATTTTTTAGATTGCAAACTTTTATTGAATGATGTTTATTTTGTGAACTAATTTGCTTAACTAGCCTACTATTTTACGGAAATGTCAGTAGCGTGATGCGCGCATATTTCTGCTTTTAGTTCTTTAGTATTCTGTAAATACTTTGTGGATTATTGAGGCTTAAAGGCAGAAATGGCCAATGTAATTTAAAACAGTCATGCGCAAGGCCCAATACGGTTCAACTAAGACTTTTGTTGTCTGTGTTGTAATTTAATATTTTTAATGTCGTTAATTGATTAAATATTTGCATAAAATATAATAGACATAATTGTATCTACGATTTAAAAAAGCTCTTTAATAACTTTTATAGCCTGTCTTGAAATAATTTGGTTCAGCTTTCTTTCTTATTTTCATTTATTTTACCCAATCGATACGCGCCTGAAATTCAACTAGTCTGATGGAGGGGTCATTGGAATGCGGAAAATCTCTCATTTTTTTTATTTTACTACACATTATTTCATGCCATCAAAATCCCAGCTTGCGTATCTGTCAAATTTCAATTCAAGGTCATGCACAAAAGTGCCCCTAACTTTTTGTAACCTCTATGGGTCGTCATACCCAAATTTTGGCAGGGACTGCAATCTGAGAAATCGATGTACTTTTACTCGAAAAGTGAGACGCGTTATTACGCTAAATATTAATAAACATTCCTCTAATAAAGCCCTCTAACTGACTGAAAATGTTACCTGTACAGTACTTTTAGCTGTTATAGTACTGTACATGTATCTGCAGTCCCTTCATCCGATTGTCTACTAGCTCCTCACCGCTTATCTACAGCCATTATATCACTTCATCTACAGCCATTCTACCACTTCATCTACAGCCATTCTACCACTTCATCTACAGTCATTCTACCACTTCATCTACAGTCATTCTACCACTTCATCTACAGCCATTCTACCACTTCATCTACAGTCATTCTACCACTTCATCTACAGCCATTCTACCACTTCATCTACAGTCATTCTACCACTTCATCTACAGCCATTCTACCACTTCATCTACAGTCATTCTACCACTTCATCTACAGTCATTCTACCACTTCATCTACAGCCATTCTACCACTTCATCTACAGTCATTCTACCACTTCATCTACAGCCATTCTACCACTTCATCTACAGTCATTCTACCACTTCATCTACAGCCATTCTACCACTTCATCTACAGTCATTCTACCACTTCATCTACAGCCATTCTACCACTTCATCTACAGTCATTCTACCACTTCATCTACAGCCATTCTACCACTTCATCTACAGTCATTCTACCACTTCATCTACAGCCATTCTACCACTTCATCTACAGCCATTCAATCACTTTATCTACAGCTATACCGCATTATCTACAGCACTACCGCAATTGTCTACAATTCTACACAATTCTACCATTTTATCGACCGCCATTCTACCAATTAACTACAGCTATACCGCTTATCTACAGTCACCATTATACCATTTTTGTCTACAGCTTTTATCGCCTATATATAGCACTACCGCTTATCTACGGCCTTTTTATCATTTGTCTACAGCCTTTTAACTATTTATCCACAGCCATTCTACCATTTCATATACAGCTATACCGCTTAGCTACAGCCATTGTACCATTTCATCTATATAGCTATACCGCTTAGCTACAGCCATTCTGCCGTTTATCTAAAGCCATTCTATCGCTTATCTACAGCCCCATTGCTTATCAGCCCACGATTGTCCGCCGCTTATCTGCACCCGTTTGCCAATAAGCCAGCCAAGCCGCGATGGAGAACGAATTCGAGAAGATCCTGACGGAGATTCGCGACGCGGAGACGCACGCGGCCACCGAGCGCAGTCGGTCGGCCAAGGCGCAGAACAGCTGGCAGTCGCTGCGCCAAGCTGTCGAAGACGAAGTGTCCGGTCTGCGCCAGCTAGCTGGACAGATTGTCCGACTGCGCGCCGAACTGACCGAGGCAGCGAACGAGACCGCCGCTTACGTCGCCGAGGCCAGCGGCGCCGCCTCTCGGGCCAGCGGCGTGGAGGCGGCGCTGCGCGAGGCGGAAGCCCAGCAGGCTGTCAGCGGCGCCCACAGCTTCGAAGAGGTTTTCGTTCACAACGACGCCGCCTGTCGACTGCTCGACCGGCTGATGAATAGCGGCGACTCGATGCGCTCGGAGGCTGAAGACTATCTGGCGCGATTGGAAGCGGCGCGTAGCGCGCTAGACAGCGCCCAGTTAGAGGAGGCGCGCTTACACACCTGGGTGAAAGATTTTGCTGAGCAGAAGGCGCGGCTGGCGTCGGCGCGGGCGGGCTGCGCTGAGCAGCTGGACCTGCTGTCTGAGCTGGAGCAGCGCCTGGATGCTGCTGAAGTCTGAGGATCCTTACTAATTAGATGACGAGTCACTTAGGCACAAAAATATGGGTATAGTTACTCGTCCTGTCTACCATACACTGAGACTAATTTAACATTTTAGGACTAAGCAGATGGCGAGTTACTTAAATATAAATAGACAGTTAAAGTTACTCGCGCCGTTTACTAAATGTCAGGTGCCCGGTTTTTTCTCTAATTGCAGAGTTGTCTGTCTATCTAACTCGTACTCCATTCCAATCTAAATCCCCAAGTCCATTCCAATCCTTCAGGGCATGCCTCAACTCCCTTCAATCCTTTAGGGCATGCCTCAACTCCCTTCAATCCTTCAGGGCATGCCTCAACTCCCTTCAATCCTTTAGGGCATGCCTCAACTCCTTCCAATCCTTCAGGGCATGCCTCAACTCCCTCCAATCCTTCAGGGCATGCCTCAACTCCCTCCAATCCTTCAGGGCATGCCTCAACTCCCTCCAATCCTTCAGGGCATGCCTAAACTCCCTCCAATCCTTCAGGGCATGCCTGAAGTCTAATTTCTACAATCTTTTCAATAAGTTTCCCTCATGTATTTTACAAAAGTTTACCTTTTTTCTAAACTATACAGCCACAGCATTTTTTCTTAGTTGAATCAGTGCTTAAAATAACTTTCGTTTTGTTGTGTTCAACTTTTGTTTAAATTCTATTTTTGTCGCTTATTTGCGGCAGTTAATTTTTACTTTTGAAATATTACTCTACTCTTTCTATCAATAGGAACAAGAGTTCCCCTTTTAGCGCTTTGTATACTCAAGACTGACGAGTATAATAACGAGTAAGTAGAGAATATGAGACGCAGCTATTTATAGGAAAGAGGATCTATGAGGTAGAGAGAAAATGTGTGAGCTGTAGAGAGGATTTGATAGTTAGAGGGTATTTGCTATCCAAGCGCAGATTTTTATTTTTTCTGTTTAATTTGAAAAATTATTTAAACCAGCCATGTCCACTCAAGCTAAAGTTGAGCAGGTCAAGACAGTACACACACGTTGTACTCTATATGTATTTATTGCGTGTCAGCTAACTATAAATAATATTTGCCTGCAAGGCAACGTGCCTCTTTTTGACTTGGTTAGTTGTTTCTAAAAATAGATCTAATCTCCTAGTTTGCTAAGATAAAGAAACTCGTGAGATCTGGGCAATGTACACACACACACCGTGGCTTCTCGGGTTGCGGCCCTCATGGATGTGAATCACACGACAATTAGGCTACAGGCAAATTTTTGCTCAAGAGTCACGATGTTACTGACGTCCCTGTGACGTCGATAGCAAATGAGCACTTTTATCATTGCGTCGATTTCCAGCCGAAGTTAAACAGCGAGGAAAAACACGATTTGCAAAATAAGTTTGGAAGCTTTTGGAAGCTCGTTCATTATGCCGTCATGGTTCCATTCTCACATCCTGAACTTTTGAAAGATTTTTTAAGACTGACTTGCGTATGTACCAGGTGCGGCATGGTTTCACAATATTATTCACAAGTCTGCATAAATTCCGTGAGTGTGAATCTTAGAGATTGTGAAAGAGCCTGAATAAAATTGGGTGAATGTGAACCTGGGAGATTGTGAAAGAGCCTGAATAAAATTGAGTGAATGTGAACCTGGGAGATTGTGAAAGAGCCTGAATAAAATTGGGTGAATGTGAACTTTGGAGATTGTGAAAAAGTCTGCATTTATTTTTGAATGTGAACATTAGGTATTCTACGGATTTAGTTTGCCCAAAAACAGTGTTAGCTCTTTCAATTAGAACAATTTCAACATTTATTTAGACAATTGTCAAATATATCTCGATGATCTCGAATACTGATAAAGCTAAATTATTCTTCTCTACTCAAAAGTTTATTTTGTATCTCGGAAAGTTGCGATACAGAAAGGCCGATTAGAGACTCGTATGGAAAAAAGTAGAAGTTATTAATAAAAACAAAATATGATTGACCAATAAAAGTGGGAAAATTAGGTGCTAATTGCATTGATAGATAACAATAGAAACATAACGCAATCTTTCACAGTGTTAATACTCGTATAAAAAATATTTATTTTATTGGTACAGAATTCTGATTATCACAGGATCGAGTTGTGTAAAATTAATTCGTTGCATTTTTGACGTGAACAAATTTGGGGTGCAAAAATATAATTGGTGATTCTGTCAAATTTTATCAAATTTGTCAAAAAAAATTATTCTTTGTCTTTTATTACTTTTTCTTTTTTCCTAACAAACGGTTCGGTTTATAAGTAAAATTTGCTGATCAATCACAAGACACACTGCCCAACCAATCACAAGACACAGTGCCCAACCAATCCCAAGACACAGTGCGCAACCAATCACAAGACACAGTGCCCAACCAGTCACAAGACACAGTGCCCAACCAATCACAAGACACAGTGCCCAACAAGTCACAAGACACAGTGCCCAACCAGTCACAAGACACAGTGCCCAACCAGTCACAAGACACAGTGCCCAACAAGTCACAAGACACAGTGCCCAACCAGTCACAAGACACAGTGCCCAACCAATCACAAGACACAGTGCCCAACCAATCACAAGACACAGTGCCCAACCAATCCCAAGACACAGTGCGCAACCAATCACAAGACACAGTGCCCAACCAATCACAAGACACAGTGCCCAACCAATCACAAGACACAGTGCCCAACCAATCCCAAGACACAGTGCGCAACCAATCCCAAGACACAGTGCGCAACCAATCACAAGACACAGTGCCCAACCAATCCCAAGACACAGTGCCCAACCAATCACAAGACACACTGCCCAACCAATCACAAGACACAGTGCCCAACCAATCCCAAGACACAGTACGCAACCAATCCCAAGACACAGTGCGCAACCAATCACAAGACACAGTGCCCAACCAATCCCAAGACACAGTGCCCAACCAATCACAAGACACAGTGCCCAACCAATCCCAAGACACAGTGCGCAACCAATCACAAGACACAGTGCCCAACCAATCACAAGACACAGTGCCCAACCAATCCCAAGACAGTGCCCAACCAATCACAAGACAGTGCCCAACCAATCCCAAGACAGTGCCCAACCAATCACAAGACAGTGCCCAACCAATCACAAGACAGTGCCCAACCAATCCCAAGACACAGTGCCCAACCAATCACAAGACACAGTGCCCAACCAATCCCAAGACACAGTGCGCAACCAATCACAAGACACAGTGCCCAACCAATCACAAGACACAGTGCCCAACCAATCCCAAGACAGTGCCCAACCAATCACAAGACAGTGCCCAACCAATCCCAAGACAGTGCCCAACCAATCACAAGACAGTGCCCAACCAATCACAAGACAGTGCCCAACCAATCACGAGACACATTGACCAACCAGTCACAAGACACAGTGACCAACCAATCCCAAGACACAGTGCCCAACCAATCCCAAGACACAGTGCCCAACCAATCCCAAGACAGTGCCCAACCAATCACAAGACAGTGCCCAACCAATCACGAGACACATTGACCAACCAGTCACACGACACAGTGACCAACCAATCCCAAGACACAGTGCCCAACCAGTCACAAGACACAGTGCCCAACCAGTCACAAGAAACATTGACCAACCAGTCACAAGACACAGTGACCAACCAATCCCAAGACACAGTGCCCAACCAGTCACAAGACACAGTGCCCAACCAGTCACAAGACACATTGACCAACCAGTCACAAGACACATTGACCAACCAGTCACAAGACACATTGACCAACCAGTCACAAGACACATTGACCAACCAGTCACAAGACACATTGACCAACCAGTCACAAGACACATTGACCAACCAGTCACAAGACACAGTGACCAACCAATCCCAAGACACAGTGCCCAACCAGTCACAAGACACAGTGCCCAACCAGTCACAAGACACATTGACCAACCAGTCACAAGACACAGTGCCCAATCAATCACAAGACACAGTGCCCAACCAGTCACAAGGCACAGTGCCCGACCAATCACAAGACAAGACACAAATCACCTAAGCGCCCAAGAGACTATAAAAGTAACCAAGACTGAAAGTGAAGTGCTATATCCCTAGAAAAATCATTTCCAAATCACTATCTAACAAGTGAAGAATACAACGAAGATTTTGCCATACAGAAAAAGTCCTCAGCGTGCAATGTGAAAAAACCGAAACCTCTCGAAAGAAGCAATTCGTATGCCCCAAAACAAGAGGAATTGGTTGCAAAAGCAAAACAATACGAAACATGCTATTAAAGCTAATATCGTTAAAACTTTTCAACACTCGTAAAGAATGCCTTTTCGAGACATGGGACCCAGTTTGATATCACTCGCTCACGCTCGACTGAACGGAATCGCCGAGCAGTCGCTTCTGACTCTCCTGTCTCTGATAGTCGACAATGCGAAAGGCCTCCAGGAATTCGTTGAAATCAATGTAGCCGTCGCTATTCAAATCTAAAGATTTCGCCATATCGGCGACTTCGTCCTCAGTCATCTGGCGTTGGGTTGCTTGGCACAAAATTCGGCACGACTCTTTGAACTCTTCCAGGCTGATTTGGCCGCTGTTGTCCTGTCGGGTAATTGGTTGCAGAAGATTTGTTTTCTAAGTATACTCTAGTGAAAGATATGAGGATTTATGAGCACCTGTTCGTATACACACGCTCACATAGTGTACACTCCCTGTGCCCCTGGGGCCGTTGGCATTCGTGGCTGTGAATCGTAGCACTCGCGCTTGAGTCAGTTGTTCTGCCTCCATACAGTACGAAACGATGGTCCCGATGTAATAAGATAGATATATGCTCAACAATATAAAAAACGAGTGGAACTCCTCCTTCGGAGGAGAAAGGGGAAGAACTCCCATCACCGGAATTCCATTCCCTGAATTATCCATCAACTGAAATTCCATGTCTTGAACCCCATCTTCCAAATCATCTCCAAATTCTTTACAAACCTTTCAAAGACCATAGCTCAAAGACTCTTACGTCTCTCATATCTACTCTCTCCTCTCTTCGCTATTATCGTGACTCTCTTCTCTCTCCTCTCTCTCATCTCATCTCTACCCCTACTTCCTTATTTATCTCTTCTCCCTCGTCTTTCGTCTGTACCCCCTCCTGTCTCCTCTGTTCTCTGTTCTATCACATCTCTATTCTTCACTTCTGTCTCCTGTCTCCTCTCTTCTCTCTTATCTCTCCTTCTTCTCTTCTCTCTCATATGTCATCTCTACTCACTTATCTATCGTCTCTCTTAACCCTCTCTCTCTCTCTCTCTCTCTCTCTCTCTCTCTCTCTCTCTCTCTCTCTCTCTCTCTCTCTTCTCTCCTCTCTGCTCTCATTTCTTATATCTCATATACGGTCTCAGACTCTACTTTCTTGTCTCCCATCTTTCTTTCCTCCTTTCCACTACCCCCGTCTCTTCTCTTCTCTCTTTTCTAATCTCTAATCTCTTCTCTCTTATGTTCTCACTCATCTCTTCTCCTCGCATCTCTCATCTCTCCTCTCCTCACTACTTCCCTCTCTTAACTCTCTCATCTCTGATTTTTCATCTCTCTCCTCTCTCCTCTCGCTCTTTTCCTTTCGCTTCTCTCTCCTCCCTCTCCTCTCATCTCTACTACTTTATTTATATCTTCTCCCTCGTCTTTCGTCTCTACTCTCGTCTGTCTCCTTTCTCCCCTTTTTTCTCCTCTTTTCTCTCTTCTCTCTCCGCTCCTCTCTCATCTCTCATCCCTCATCTCACTCTTTCTTTCTCCTATTATCTCTCTTGTCTCCCTTTGCTATCTCATATATCCACTCTTATCTCCTCTCTCCTCTTCGCTTTTCTGTCCTTCGTTCCCGCCTTAATCCCCTCTTCTCTCCAATCTGTCATGTCTAATCTCTCCACTCATTTCTACTCTGTTTTCTACCATCTCATATCTCTTCTCTTTTCATTCTTCTTTTTATTCTCTTCTCTGACTGATTGAAGATGCCAAATCAATCAAGATCCTCTCCGCGAAGCAGAAATCCTGTCCGTGCAACTGAAAACCATCGAAATCCTCTCCGTGAAACTGAAGAGAATCGAAATCCTCTCCGCGAAACAGAAATCCTCTCCGTGAAACTGAAAACCATCGAAATTCTTTCTTTTAAACTGGACTCAATCGAAATTTTCTCCGTCAAAAAGAATAAATATCAGGATTCATTGGTTATTGTTAAGGGTTAGGGTTAGGGTTAGAGCTACACACAGCTGCGTGTTCAAATAAAAAATGAACCAATTGAATCAATTGATTGCGCAACCGATTTCACAGTCAGTCAGTATCAGTCTCAGTTAAAGTTAGCAAAAAAATTGCGCAATCTAAATCAACCCTCCAGTACACAGAGACCGACCCCTTTTCAATACGCAGTGGCAGTTAGAAATTGAACCTCAAACTTTTGGGGGCATTGAACAAAAAAATGAGTACAATCTTTGCATAAAGCTAAAAGTATGGAAATGGTTTTTTGAAACATTTTATATCCTCGAACTCAGCGTTGCAAGATCTTTTCAGCAGTATAAGTCTCTTCTCTTAAAGTTTAGAACTCGAAGAGCAGTTAGCGTTTGAAAGTTCCCGTTTTAAAGCATTGAAATGTCGCGTGTACGTTCACTGCCTGCCAAAGAGGCTCGCAAGTTTATTCATTTACTACACAGGCCGGCTATTACACAGGGCAGCCTATTGAAAGGCACAGATAATAAAACAAAATTGATGGCGCAACTGATTTCACAGTATGTCAGTATCAGTCTCAGTTACAGTTAACAAAAAGATGCGCAATCTAAATCAACCCTCCAATACACAGCGCCCGACCGCCTTCCACTACGCAGTGGCAATTAGCAATTGAACCCCCCAAATTTATCTCTGACCTATCGCAAAAATAAGTACAATCTTTGCAGCAAGTTAAAAGTAAAAGTAATAAAATCGTTTTTTAAATGCTGTGCTTTTAATTTTTACAGTTAAAGCAAACAACTTATATCCCTGAACTCAGCGTTGCAAGATCTTTCCAGCAATATAAGTCTCTCCTCTCAAAGTTCAAAAATCGAGCAACAGTTAGCATTTGAAACTTTCTGATTTAAAGCATTGAAATATCGAGTGTACGTTCACTGCCTGCTAGAGAGGCTCGCAAATTGATGCATTGAATTTCACTGTCCGCCAGTTAGCTAGGGTCCAAGTGTACACACGCCGCCACTGAGAACGCTCCTATCCCCCACTGGAGAGAAAATACACTGCCAAGTTAGCAAAATTTTATGGCGCAATCACTTGAAATTCATGCAAATTTTCAGCTCCAAGCAGAAAGAGGGGACAATTAAGATTATCAAAGGTCAAGACCGCCGTTTTCTGCTTTTTTGAGGATCTTAGAAATTAAAATTTCAGAATTAAAATAGCCTATAGCCGACCTCGGATAATTTCCAATCTTCCCATATAAGTTTCAACGCTGAGTTGCCACTATTCAAGGAGGAGTTGTCGAAATGACACACACACACACACACACACACAGACAGACAGACAAACAACACGTCAACTTTAGTATATACGAGTGGAACTCCTCCTTCGGAGGAGAAAGGGGAAGAACTCCCATCACCGGAATTCTATTCCCTGAAATATCCATCAACTGAAATTCCATGTCTTTAACCCTATCTTCCAAATCGTCTCCAAATTCTTTACAAAATCTTTCAAAGACCATAGCTCAAAGACTCTTACGTCTCTCATATCTACTCTCTCCTCTCTTCGCTATTATCGTGACTCGCTTCTCTCTCCTCTCTCTCATCTCATCTCTACCCCTACTCTCTTATTTATCTCTACTCCTTTATTTATCTCTTCTCCCTCGTCTTTCGTCTGTACCCTATCCTGTCTACTCTCCTATCTTCTATCTTATCTCTCCCCTTTTCTCTCCTCTCTCATATCTAATCTCTAATCACTTATCTATCGTCTCCGCTCTACTTTCTCTCTTCTTTTTTCTCTCTTCTCTCTGCTCTCATTTCTCGTATCTCTTATACGCTCTCACCCTCTCCTTTCTTATCTCCCATCTTTCTTCCCTCCTTTCTACTGCATCACCTGTCTCCTCTCTTCTCTTTTCTCTCCTCTCCATTCTCTCTTCTCTACTCTCATCTCCCCTCATCTCTTCTCTAATCTCTAATCTCTTCTCTCTCTTATTTTCTCACTCATCTCTTTTCTCATTGCATCTCTCATCTCTCCTCTCTCTCTCTCCTCTCATCTGTACTATCTTTTTTATCTCTTCTCCCAGGTCTTTCAAATTTACTCTCTCCTGTCTCCTCTCTCCCCTCGTCTTTCCTCTCTCATATCTCTTCTCTACTCACTTATATATTCTCTCTCCTCTGCTCCCCTTTTACACTTTCCTATATGCTCTCACTCTCACCCTCCCCTTTCTTATCTGCTGTTTTTACACTCCTTTCTACCACCTGTCTCCTCTCGTTTCTCTCCTCTCTGCACTCTCATCTTTACCCTCTTCTTTCTCCTCACTACTTTCTTCTCTTAAATATCTGATCTCTGATCTTTCATCTCTCTCCTCTCACCTCTCACCTCTCTCCTCTCTTTCCTCTCTTCTATTGCCTCTGTACGCTCTTGTCCCTCCTTTCTTCTCCATCCTGTCTCCTCTCTGCAATCTCATATCTCCTCTCTCATATCCTCTCCCTTCATCTCCTCTCTCCTCTTCTCTTCTCTCTCCTTCGTTCCCGCCTTACTTTCCTCTTCTCTCCCATCTGTCATGTCTAATCTCTCCACTCATTTCTACTCTGTTTTCTATCATCTCATCTCTCTTCTCTTTTCATTCTTCTCTTTACTCTCTTCTCTGACTGATTGAAGATGCCAAATCCATCAAGATCCTCTCCGCGAAGCAGAAATCCTGTCTGTGCAACTGAAAACCATCGAAATCCTCTCCGTGAAACTGGACTCCTTCGAAATCCTCTCCTTGAAACTTAAATCCATCAAAATCGTCTCCATAAAACAGAAATCAATCATAAATTATCTCCGCGAAACAGAAATCCTCTCCGTGAAGCTGAACATCATCGAAATCCTCTCCGTGAAACTGAACACCTTCGAAATCCTCTCCGTGAAACTGAACACCTTCGAAATCCTCTCCTTGAAACTTAAATCTATCAAAATCGTCTCCATAAAGCAGAAATCAATCATAAATTTAACTCCGCGAAACAGAAATCCTCTCCGTGAAGCTGAACATCATCAAAATCCTCTCCGTGAAACTGAACACCTTCGAAATCCTCTCCGTGAAACTGAACACCTTCGAAATCCTCTCCTTGAAACTTAAATCTATCAAAATCGTCTCCATAAAGCAGAAATCAATCATAAATTTAACTCCGCGAAACAGAAATCCTCTCCGTGAAGCTGAACATCATCAAAATCCTCTCCGTGAAACTGAGCACCATCGAAATCCTCTCCACGAAACAGAAATCCTCTTTGTCAAAATTAAAACATTGAAATCGTCTCCGCTAAACTGGACTCAATCAATTTTTTCCGTCAAACAACTCAACTCTCCGGATTCATTGGTTAGGGTTAGGGTTAGGGTTAGGGTTAGAACTACGCACAGCTTCGTGTTAAAAGGCACTGATAAACTATTGAACTAATTGAATCAATTCATTGCGCAACCGATTTCACAGTCAGTCAGTATCAGTCTCAGTTAAAGTTAACAAAAACATTGCGCAATCTAAATCAACCCTCCAATACAAAGCAACTGACCCCCTTCCTATACACAGCGCCAGTTGGAAGTCGAAACCCCAACTTTATCTCTCACCTCTCGCCAAAATGAGTACAATCTTTGCAGAAAGTTTAAAGTATGGAAATAGTTTTTGCAATGCAGAGCTTTTAGTTTTCATATTTGAAGCAAACAATTTATATCCCTGAAATCAGCTTTGCAAGTTCTTTCCAGCAATATAAATTTTTTCTCTCAAAGTTAAAAACTCGAGCAACAGTTTGCGTTTGAAACTTTCTGATTTAAAGCATTGAAATATCGATTGTACGTTCACTGCCTGCTAAAGAGGCCCGCAAGTTTATGCATTGAATTTCAACGTTCAACAAAATCACAGGGCTGCCTATTGAAAATTAGAACACAAATCTTTGCGCAATTGTCTATACAGTCAGCCAGTGAGCCAGGGTCCGATTGTACACAGGCAGCCATTTAGAACGCCCCATCCCCCACTGGAGAGAAAATACACTGCAGAGATAGGGAAAAGTTGTGGCGCAATCACTTGAAATTCATGCAAATTTTCAGCTCCAAGCAGAAAGAGGGGACAATTAAGATTATCAAAGGTCAAGACCGCCGTTTTCTGCTTTTTTGAGGATTTTAGAAATTAAAATTTCAGAATTAAAATAGCCTATAGCCGACCTCGGATAATTTCCAATCTTCCCATATAAGTTTCAACGCTGAGTTGCCACTATTCAAGGAGGAGTTGTCGAAATGACAGACAGACACACAGACAGACAGACAAACAACGCGTCAACTTTAGTATATATAGAAGACAGACAAACAACGCGTCAACTTTAGTATATATAGATAGATAGAGTCGCCACCTTTCAGAGTGCGCAGTAAATTCTAACTCAGTATTGACTTTTGAGTGACGCAACTTGCGCCACACGAAGCAGAGATTGGACTGGGTGAAGAGGGATCGGGAGGAGCAGAGGGCGAAGATTGGATGTGTTGAAGCTTCCGCCCGGTTTTCATTGTTTTTTTCATTTTTTAACACTGCTCACTGGGTCAAAGGGTGGCGACTTCTCAATGTTGCTGAGTATGTACATACGAGTATATATACTCAGAAACAGTCAAAAGTTCCACCCCACTAAGCGAGATGATTTTTTCACTTATTGCGAGTGACGCAACCTACGGCACGCGCAAAGCTTATTGCCGCTTGGGGGTGGCTTGGGTCTGCTTAATGGTCCAGGCCTGGACATTAAGCAGACCCAAGCCCAGGAGCAACGCCCCGCCACACCGAGCCGATGCTGTTAGTCAACTGAAGGAACAGCTACAGCTGCGCACTCTGCGCTGGCCTTCCCGGTCCCCAGACATGGATCCCATCGAGCATGCCTGGGACATCCTAAAACGTAGCATTCGAAAAGAGAATCCACCATAGAATGTTGGGGAGAGCTCTGCGTCATGCAATTAAAAACGCTTTGGAGCAGCTCCCTCTGGACTTTCTGCGCTGCCTCATCCTTGGGATGCCCCGCAGAGTCGTCGCACTTCTGCGTGCGAGGGGATCCCACACGCATCGCGATTCTAACTGAATATTGCATAAAAAATTTATGATTTTGTGCGACTGACGTTTACTACGAGTATTGATATTCAATCAACTTTCCCTTCCTCGCGGCGGCTTAGTTGCGTAACTTGAGGGTTGAATTGTGAGTGAGAAGCTTTCGCAATTTGGAGGGTGGAACTTTTGACTGTTGCTGAGTACATGTATCATCTCCAGCTAGATGACTTCAGAAAATATTATAGAAATTCAATTTATCCTCTACCTTCGTTTATCGAATTCTAAAACATTTACCTTGTCCATGATTCTAAAAATCGTCTCCAGCTCCTCCCTGTTCTTGTACACGGTTTCTGTGACCGAGTTAGCCATCTCCTTGCCTCCGCTCAGTCGGTGCTGAATGGCTGCTCGCTGAAATGTGGACATGTACAACAGGCGGCCATCCTTGTTGAGCTGGGCTAGGTGTGGCCGCAGCGTGCGCCAGGGCAGCTCCAGTCTGAGCTTCTCCTCCATGGTGCTGCACCACTGCGACACCCGGATCGCGCCGGTTTTCTCCGGATCCAGACGCAGGAAAGCGTCGATTAGTTCGCTTTTGCTGGCCAGAATTTTGCCGCGCAAATCGCGCAGCGCGCTCTCCTCCACGCTGGACAACCGCTGGCCCTTCGGCAGCTTGTCCCTCCGGCTGGCCACGAACTGCACCAGTCGGGGCCGGCACTCGCTGTCGAACTTCACGTAGGCGCCCTTGTTGCTGCCCTCCTCGTAGTAGTTGGAGGCGGAGAAGACCGTCAGCACGGTGTCCTCGTGGCAAAACTCCCAACCGTCCTGCTTGCACTCGTGCGACCTCACCAGCATTTTGTAGCCGTACTTGTCCAGAAACGCTCGGGTCACATTCGGTCCGAAGTAGCAGCCGCCGCCGCGGAACGTGTTCGGCTTGCAGCCCTGCTGCGCCTTCGGGTCGCTCCACAGCAGGTCCAGCACCTGGCGCCACTCCATGTAGTCTACCTTCTCATCGCTAGACTTTGCCACCGGCGGCCGGAGCACGCTCACGTACCGATGCCGGTCGAGTCTCCGAACTCTGTCCAAGTCGACCTTGTCCGAGATGCCGCCGTGGGTGACAAACACCCTGTCGTCAATAACGGTTGCTAGGGGCATCCAAGCGAACACTTCGCTGAACATGTTCAGCAATTTGTTGGCAGTCTGGCGATATTTGTACTGGACCTCCTTTATGAAGCCGTAGCGAAGGTTCATCACCTGATTTTTAAGGGACATTGAGGCTGACTTTTGCTCATGTTCATCATTCTGCAGGTGTTTTACATGCATCAATGTGGCGGGGGTGTTTCACGAACTCGAACTGGTAGTACGAGCTAGAAAGCTAAAAAAGTTATCCAGTCAGTTGAAGCATCCCCTTTGCTCAGGGGAGTCGCCATGTATTTTATAGTGGGGGGAGGACAAAGCCAAGAATTCCACATGCAAATGAATAAATTCCCTCAAGTCAAAATTTTGAGAATCGGTATTGTTGGAACTCATTTTAGCGCCGCAAGCAGGCACTCATTTTGGCGCCACAGTTATTCATTATATTGCGCCAGAGCATAATGTGTGGTGGGAGAGGAACAAAGCGTTGGAATGCCCCCATAGCTTTTACTGGGGGGACATGCCCCCCCCCCCCCCCCCCCCCGATGGCGACGCCCCAGCCTTTTCTCGCACAGAGCACGAACTATTTTACTTTACGAATGACGCTTGTTACCAAGAAAATTATCGTTAGTTTTTGGGTAACGATCGTACTTGTACCTTGTTTTAACGTTACTTTAAAAAAAATAACTTGTCCAACCACTGCCGAAAACCTTTCAACTTAATTGAGTTTGGATAAGTCGCTACAGGAGAGGTCTTGAGTTTCTGCTGCACAAGCTTACATTGAGCAAAGAAGGCTTTAGGCAGTAGGACTTAGTGGCTATATAGAGGCATTCGGTACTTTTTCACCTTCAAAAGCGTTTTTTTGTACAAGCTATGAACAAAATTTACTTCATAAATTGCAGTTTCTTCAAACGATTACGAGCCCTCAACAGTGATCTTTTCATCGACAATTTGCTTCAGGCATCCTCAAGTGCAACTGCGTATACGTACGAGTATCAAGCTGGAAAACACTGTTGTCTCAGCTATAAGCTACTAATTTAGCGAGAGCATCGCTGCACCACTGCTTCTCCCATCCTAGCTATTCCCCTCCTTCCCTCTGATCAGGTCATGTACAGTATAAGCGTCCGGGTTGCTAGGCGAGGCTATCAAAGAGAAAAGATCTTTCCCTCTTGCCCATCTGCAGCTGCGATGCTTAACTATCCGACAGGCACAAAATTTTGCTCGTTCAAAGATAACTCGTAACTTGCCCCCCCCCCCCCCGGGCCCCTGGAGGCTTCCTGCGCCCAAAATAAGAAAAATCTTTTGATTTTTCGGAAAGCTCTCGTGCTACTCGAGCCTGCAACCCCGATATGGGGCCGAAAATGTCAATAATTAATTACGAACTGCGAACGCACGATAGTGAGCAGATGCTGTGCTAAGATCCGGCTTTTGAATTTGTGTGATTATATACATCTAGGAGGGTTATTTACATCTAGGCCGGTTCGGGTGAGGAACTATATCCTTAAAATGCATTATTATTAATCATACTCGCACGTGTATTTTTACGTGACCATACTGTAAAAATAGTATTTTACAATACGAGCTAACTAGAGAATTTAAAAGATCTTGGAAAATTCCGCCTGTTTATGAGGCTTCTGCTTTTCTTGGAATTACAATATTTTCTGCATAAGCTATAGTTCTTAATCCCAATATCCGCACCAGTTTCCAATCTAACGGGCAGACAATCTCTGCTCTCATTGGCTGCCAGTTCAGCTTGTCTGCACAGTCGCTTACCATTCACTCCACCAACCACCTCACTCCCCGTCCTTCCCCAATCTCTGCTCTCATTGGCTGCCAGTTCAGCTTGTCTGCACAGTCGCTTACCATTCACTCCACCAACCACCTCACTCCCCGTCCTTCCCCGATCTCTGCTCTCATTGGCTGCCAGTTCAGCTTGTCTGCAAATTAAATTACCTTTCACTCCACCAACCACCTCACTCCCCGTCCTTCCCCGATCTCTGCTCTCATTGGCTGCCAGTTCAGCTTGTCTGCAAATTAAATTACCTTTCACTCCACCAACCACCTCACTCCCCCGCCCTTTTGCCCTGATTGGCTGTTGGAAGTGCAGCACAAAGCTCTCACCTGATCCTCGTGGTTGCCCCTATTAAGGAAGACGGCTGACGGCCAGACCAGCTGGCAGGCGAACAAAATCGCCAAGATCTCCACCGAATTGGGACCTCGGTCCACAAAGTCGCCGTTGAAGATGTACGGATTGGTGACGTCTGGCAGGCCGTTCTTGTACAGCACAATCAGCAGGTCCTCCAGCTTGCCGTGAAGATCGCCAACTACTGTCACCTTCAATATGGGAGCATGGAAGTTAGCATTCAGCAAAATATTTTTACCACTAAGTCTAACTGGTTGTAATGAGTAATGAAAGGTTGGATTCGTCAGTGATGTCGGAGCGCGCATCACCCCTCCTGAATTGAATTCAACGGCTTTTGGTTTTCGTCATCAGGCGGTTACAGTATGAAATAACAAAAAAGTGACCATTCACGGGAATTGATGCGAATCAAGGGCTACATATCGGCTCCGTAAATTTGTTTGTTTGCTTTAACGCACGCACGTAAGTTATATCCGTACACCAACATTCAGAAGAGCAAGGGTGTCGCTATTTTATGACTTTTCATAAAGATACTTTGACATCTCTAGAAGCGTCGCCATGGATTTCATGTTGGGCGGGGGAGAAAAAGCCAAGAATTCTACATGACTAAGTTCCTACATTATTTTGGGAATCGGTGTTGTTAGCACTCGTTGTCGCGCCGCTGGCACTCATTTTGGCGCCGCAGGCATTCACGCATTTTGGCGCCGCAGGCAGACACTCATTTTGGGCGCCGCAGGCATTCACTCATTTTTGGCGCCACAGGCAGGCACTCATTTTGGCGCCACAGGCAGGCACTCATTTTGGCGCCACAGGCATTCACTCATTTTGGCGCCACAGGCAGGCACTCATTTTGGCGCCACAGGCATTCACTCATTTTTGGCGCCACAGGCAGGCACTCATTTTGGCGCCACAGGCAGGCACTCATTTTGGCGCCACAGGCAGGCACTCATTTTGGCGCTACAGGCAGGCACTCATTTTGGCGCCGCAGGCAGGCACTCATTTTGGCGCCCTGAAGCAAAATTCCATAAATTCCGTAACGGGTCGCAAGATGGAGCGGGCCGGACATTAGCATGTTCCACCTATAGCTTTTACTGGTGGAACATGCCCCCTTGTCCCCCCCCATTGGCGACGCTCCTGGTTATTTCTAAGATTGAAGATCTTAGAGACTGCAAACAAAACGTTCTACTCTTACCTGCTTTGATATGCTACTGCTGACAAGCTGAATATTCTGCCGCGTCTTCAGCACCGACCTGGTTTCGTGCAGCAGCTGCAGCAGGTACCGGGCGTGAAGCAGGCCGCCCTGCCTGAAACTGTCAATCATCAGCTGCACGTGAGTGGCGCTCAACGGGAAGCTCAACTTCGGGCCCTTGTAGTTCCTCTCCACGGTGATTTCCGAGTAGCCAGTGTGCTCAAGCAGCTCCTCGTCCTCCTCTTCGATGCTTCTCTGCCGCAGTCGCTCTGCAAAGCCGGCATTCGCAGACGCCCCGCCGACACCGCCGCCTCCGAGGCGCAGCATGTCGTTAAAGAAATTGTACAGGTGCAGCTGGCTGGACTCGCTGGAGTACTCGATGCTCTGGTAGATCATCCAGCTGGTCTGTCTGCGGGCCTCTAGCCGGGCCTTGTAACGCCGGTACCACTTCTGGATGAGCACCGCCGACTGTAGGCTGACTTCGTTTTTCGCCTCCGCCTCCATGTCGTCTGCAGCCGACGCGGGCTGCTGGCCGCCGGCCTCGTTTGTTCTCGTCGAGATGCCGCTTCGGAGGCTGACGGCCGACTTGGCTGAGGTGTCGCATATTTGGGCGACACCGACTCGCTGATGCTGCTGATGGCTCTGCGCTGTCGACTGGGACGTTTCAAAGATTTTTGCGTCAGTTTCCGCGGCTGCAGCTTCGGCCACCGCGGCTGTTGCAGCGCTCGGCCCGCAGCCCATGGCAACTGGGCGGGAGCGACTGGGCTGCACTGGCTTCTGCTGCTGCTCCTGCTGCGAGTGGCAATTTCTGGGCGAAAAAAAAGATGGATAGAGAAATCAGCTAGGCGAGAGTGACACAGGCGTGTAGAAAGAAGAAGAATGTCCTCAAGCGACTGTCGATTACGCGGGGAAGCTTTGGCCTCTGCTGGTCAGTGCTGGCATGGCTGCTGCATGCCAACTATTGATATAGCCTTCTGCAGTTACCAATCTCCTTCCCCCCTACTCTCTTTTTCGTGTGCTCCTTGTACCTAGCCAGCGGGACAAAGGCTGGAGGCTAGCAAAATTGACGGCCTTGTCGCGTGTGGGGAGTGAGGTATAAGGAGGGAGAGAGAGAGAGAGAGAGAGGCCCCAGTCGAACGCTAAAAGGGGCAAGAACCAATCAACGCATTCGTCAGTATAGCCCAGGCTCCATCTGTGAGTTCCACAGCTATAATGGGGGTGTGCGGAGCATGCAAGCCAGATGCAGCCGAGCTCACCTATCCGATGAAGTGGTCACTATAGCTACTGCATTCGATCGATTTACAAATCCCGTATCCCATGAATCAGAGGCCCACTAGACATAGAAATTCCCGTAGATGAGACAACATGGGGAAAAGGTCCCTTAGTGCCAGTATAGGATATGGGGTGTTGGATTACTCAATATTTCCTAGTTTTTTAACCCATATAGCTCGTCTATTTAGTATTGTTCCTGAGAAATTCGATATTATCGCCGTACCCTCTTTGTCTGCTCGGATTGATCCCAGAAGGCGGAAATTAATCACATTTGCAAACTAATTCTCTTGTTGTTTGTGTGCACCTGTACTTTTGGTTATGATTTTTCGATGGGGAAGATGTCTTTTGACATTAAGCCTTCCTGAACAACAAGGGACCGTAGCCTAATGATTAGAGCGTCGGACTTATGACTTGAAGGTCGGGGTTCGATTCCTGATCCCACACGGAACGATATGTGTCCTTGAGCAAGACACTTAACTCTGCATTGCTTCAGCTCAACCCGTTGTAAAATGGGTGCCAGCATTAGCTGCGGTAATTGAGGCTGTGTGTGGCAACCTCCTCCCCCCAGTCCTTGGACTGAACAGCCGTACTCAGCCTTCAGTTCAGATGCGCCGCGCAATAGCTGCGGCTGAGCTATCGGTTGCACATCTGGCCCAATTGGGGCAGGTGTAATCAATTATTAATATTATTATTTCCTAAAGTAATAATAATAATAGGAGGAGCTTTCATAAGTATACAGATCTAGGAATTAAAAATGGTTCTATCTTGGCACCAGCCCGTGTGTCTTGATGTGAGCACCCAATGTCTTGATGTGAGCACCCTGATGTCTTGCTGTGAGCACCCAATGTCTTGATGTGAGCACCCTGATGTCTTGATGTGAGCACCCAATGTCTTGATGTGAGCACCCAATGTCTTGATGTGAGCACCTTGATGTCTTGATGTGAGCACCCAATGTCTTGCTGTGAGCACCCAATGTCTTGCTGTGAGCACCCAATGTCTTGCTGTGAGCACCCAATGTCTTGCTGTGAGCACCCTGATGTCTTGATGTGAGCACCCAATGTCTTGATGTGAGCACCCAATGTCTTGATGTGAGCACCTTGATGTCTTGATGTGAGCACCCAATGTCTTGCTGTGAGCACCCAATGTCTTGCTGTGAGCACCCAATGTCTTGCTGTGAGCACCCAATGTCTTGCTGTGAGCACCCTGATGTCTTGCTGTGAGTACCCTGATGTCTTGCTGTGAGCACCCTGATGTCTTGCTGTGAGTACCCTGATGTCTTGCTGTGAGCACCCTGATGTCTTGCTGTGAGCACCCTGATGTCTTGCTGTGAGCACCTTGATGTCTTGCTGTGAGCACCCTGATGTCTTGCTGTGAGCACCCTGATGTCTTGCTGTGAGTACCCTGATGTCTTGCTGTGAGCACCCTGATGTCTTGCTGTGAGCACCCTGATGTCTTGCTGTGAGCACCTTGATGTCTTGCTGTGAGCACCCTGATGTCTTGCTGTGAGCACCCTGATGTCTTGCTGTGAGTACCCTGATGTCTTGCTGTGAGCACCCTGATGTCTTGCTGTGAGTACCCTGATGTCTTGCTGTGAGCACCCTGATGTCTTGCTGTGAGCACCCTGATGTCTTGCTGTGAGCACCTTGATGTCTTGATGTGAACACCCAATGTCTTGATGCAATATCTCACAGGATCAAAAAACTTATCGGGAACTCTATGAGTCTATGCTTAGATTCTCAGATAAATTCCAATCCCAAAATGTCAGCATCGCTACAGACTCCGTGATGCAGGTGAATCGACTCCAATTTCCTTAATGATCATTTACCCACTGCCTAGGAACTGTTGCCTCTGCTCTGCCTTAGCTGCTCATTAGTTTGATGAGCTGAGAACACCTTGCAGTTACGGGTCTAAATAAATTCTGCCTGAGCCAGGGCAAGCTCTGATCAAAGGCGGCATCGATCTGTTTATGCTCGTTTGTCCCAGTTTTATGTTTCGACTCCTTTATGAGAGAGCCTTCATTGAGTTTGCCAGTTCCAATGCAAGCGATGCATTTATTTTATATCAGAAATTCGATAGCACAGCTGCACTGAGCTATCGTCCAAGCTTTTCTAATTTTACATCACTTCGTGTACTTTTACGCTCGGATTGAAGATATATAAGAACACGAAAAGCTTACCAATAGTTTTATTGTCAACTTTTCAAACTTTTTGGATGCCGAAAATTGCAGCAATTTCGAAATCTAGGTACGTCAGATACGGAGGTCAAGACAGGGAGGTGAAAACAGGGAAGTGAAGGCAGGGAGATCAAACCGGGGAGGTCAAAACAGGAAGGTCAAAACAGGGAGGTCAAAACAGGGAGGTCAAGACAGGGAGGTCAAAACAGAGAGGTCAAACACAGGGAGGTCAAGCCAGGGAGGTCAAAACAGGGAAGTGAAGGCAGGGAGGTCAAACCGGGGAGGTCAAAACAGGAAGGTCAAAACAGGGAGGTCAAAACAGGGAGGTCAAGACAGGGAGGTCAAGACAGGGAGGTCAAGACAGGAAAGTCAAGGCAGGGAGGTCAAAACAGGGAGGTCAAAACAGGAGGTCAAAACAGGGAGGTCATGACGGGGAGGTCAAAACAGGGAGGTCAAGACAGGGAGGTCAAGACAGGGAAGTCAAAACAGGGAAGTGAAGGCAGGGAGGTCAAACCGGGGAGGTCAAAACAGGAAGGTCAAAACAGGGAGGTCAAAACAGGGAGGTCAAAACAGGGAGCTCGAAACAGGGAGGTCAAGACAGGGAAGTCAAAACGGGTAGGTCAAGACAGGGAGGTCAAAACAGGGAGGTCATGACGGGGAGGTCAAAACAGAGAGGTCAAGACAGGGAGGTTAAGACAGGGAGGTCAAAACAGGGAGGTCAAGACAGGGAAGTCAAGGCAGGGAGGTCAAGACAGGGAGGTTAAGCCAGGGAGATCAAAACAGAGAGGTCAAGTCAGGGAGGTCAAGACAAGGAAGTCAAAACAGGGAGGTCGAAACAGGGAAGTCAAAACAGGGAGGTCAAAACAGGGAGGTCAATACGGGGAGGTCAAAACGGGGAGGTCAAGACAGGGGGTCAAAACAGGAAGGTCAAAAAAGGGAGGTCATGACGGGGACTTCAAAGTATGAGGTCAAGGATGGATTCAGCAATGCCTAGAACTGCAGCGCATAAGCCTGAGGCATCTCAGTGAATGAAAGGCGTCTTGTTCGCATAAGACTAGCTGTTGCACGGATTCATTCCCTCTATGTATGGGCAGAAATCGAATTAATTAATTCGCTGGCACGGACTTAGGCATTCTGAGCACTCATGCCACACTTAAGCCGCGGATGCATTGATAATTGTAAGCGGCCGGAGCTTCCCGCAATGTCCAAATCGGCCTCTCTGAACTGAAGATCCTGTTTTTCTAATACTAGACCTGTCCGGGGAACACCTGAGCACTGCTCTGCTTTCATGTGAGGGATACGGCCTAGGGCAGAAGCCTCTTTGCTAAATTGCTTGCATACGAGCTGATTTAGATTGACAATTTCCTGCAAAGGAGCTTGAGGAATTCGATGTGGAGTGGACTGGAATTTGAGTTAATAGATGTGGAGTGGACTGGAATTTGAGTTAATAGATGTGGAGTGGACAGGAGATCGAATGACTTGATAATTTTCTTATACATCGATCGTTCCGAAAACGTATAATGTCTGATAGCCAAACGAAGAAGCAGAAGTCAATTGGATATTAACCATCGAAATTGGGCGCATTAATCAAAATTCAAACTTCCTGAATGAATCGTTGAATATCACGACTATCGTGTTCAGTGCGGAAAATGGTTTATTAGAGTTCCTATCTGATGCATAGTCCTACAAAGGGATGTAGCCTAATGGTTAGAGCGTCCGACTCACGACTTGAAGGTCGGGGTTCGATTCTCGATCCCACTCGGAACAATTTGTGTCCTTGAGCAAGACACTTAACTCTGCATTGCTTCAGTTCACCCAGCTGTAAAATGGGTGGCAGCATTAGCATGGGGTAATTGAGGGTGTGTGTGGCGAGCCCGGTCCTTGGACTGAACAGCCGTACACAGCCTTCAGATGCGCCGCGCAATAGCTCCGGCTGAGCTGCATCTGGCCTAATTGAGGCAGATGTAATCTATTATTGTTATTATTATTACTATTATATTATATTCTGACATGTAATTCTGCAAAGGATGAGGATAAACGCTTTTAGGGTAGGCGCTCTGTAAATATTGTAATTAGAATCGGTGTAAATATTTGAAACCCTCCAACCCAAATCCCCTCCCCGTGGAGAGAGATTAGTCGAAGATTGGAACCCGAGACGCGCACCGTACTGACGTTGCGCTCGCGGTTGATGAATAACACTTTATGCCAGTTATTCTGAGAGGCAGGTGGAGCCTCGGTCCCTAATCAGGACACTTGGTCACGCTCGTCCGCGTCCAAACTCTCGCCCTCTCCCTAGCGCCAAAGATTTCTAATGACAGTTCTATTGACAAGGACTCCGAATACTAAAGTACATATAGTATATGGACTTGTAGGGGCACGAGATCCGAAATCATGATTATAATGCTTTTAATGTAGGATTCGCCTGTGAAACTTTTCATTGACGAGAAAAGAGTTTATCTAACGCGACTCAAGGATTTGCCTAATGCCCATTTTGAGTGCCCCGAGCAAGCACCCTCGCGCACAAGTTACAGGTCGCTCGTACGTACGCAGGTGCACTCACTTGCACAGACAGGATACACAGCAGACCTAACTTTCTCGTGAGGCTGTGCATACACTCTGTGCCTCGACAGCTCTCCCTCATGGGCGTGACTAGCCCATTCCGTGTGCCTCGACAGCTGGCCCTCATGGGCGTGTTAGCCCATTCCGTGCGCCTCGACAGCTGGCCCTCATGGGCGTGTTAGCCCATTCCGTGTGCCTCGACGGCTCTCGCTCATGGGCGTGACTAGCCCATTCCGTGTGCCTCGACGGCTCTCGCTCATGGGCGTGACTAGCCCATTCCGTGTGCCTCGACAGCTCTCGGTAATGGGCGTGACTAGCCCATCCGTGTGCCTCGACGGCTGGCCCTCATGGGCGTGAGTAGCCCATTCCGTGTGTCTTGACAGCTCTCCCTCATGGGCGCGACTAGCCCATTCCGTGTGCCTCGACAGCTGGCCCTCATGGGCGTGTTAGCCCATTCCGTGTGCCTCGACAGCTGGCCCTCATGGGCGTGACTAGCCCATTCCGTGTGCCTCGACGGCTGGCCCTCATGGGCGTGAGTAGCCCATTCCGTGTGCCTCGACGGCTCTCGCTCATGGGCGTGACTAGCCCATTCCGTGTGCCTCGACAGCTCTCGGTAATGGGCGTGACTAGCCCATCCGTGTGCCTCGACGGCTGGCCCTCATGGGCGTGAGTAGCCCATTCCGTGTGTCTCGACAGCTCTCCCTCATGGGCGCGACTAGCCCATTCCGTGTGCCTCGACGGCTCTCCCTCATGGGCGTGACTAGCCCATTCCGTGTGCCTCGACGGCTCTCCCTCATGGGCGTGACTAGCCCATTCCGTATACTTCGACGGCTGGCTCTCATGGGCGTGAGTAGCACATTCCGTGTGCCTCGTCAGCTGGCCCTCATGGGCGTGACTAGCCCATTCCGTGTGCCTCGACGGCTCTCGCTCATGGGCGTGACTAGCCCATTCCGTGTGCCTCGACAGCTCTCGGTAATGGGCGTGACTAGCCCATTCCGTGTGCCTCGATGGCTCTCGCTCATGGGCGTGACTAGCCCATTCCGTGTGCCTCGACGGCTCTCGCTCATGGGCGTGACTAGCCCATTCCGTGTGCCTCGACAGCTCTCGGTAATGGGCGTGACTAGCCCATCCGTGTGCCTCGACGGCTGGCCCTCATGGGCGTGAGTAGCCCATTCCGTGTGTCTCGACAGCTCTCCCTCATGGGCGCGACTAGCCCATTCCGTGTGCCTCGACGGCTCTCCCTCATGGGCGTGACTAGCCCATTCCGTGTGCCTCGACGGCTCTCCCTCATGGGCGTGACTAGCCCATTCCGTATACTTCGACGGCTGGCTCTCATGGGCGTGAGTAGCACATTCCGTGTGCCTCGTCAGCTGGCCCTCATGGGCGTGACTAGCCCATTCCGTGTGCCTCGACGGCTCTCGCTCATGGGCGTGACTAGCCCATTCCGTGTGCCTCGACAGCTCTCGGTAATGGGCGTGACTAGCCCATTCCGTGTGCCTCGATGGCTCTCGCTCATGGGCGTGACTAGCCCATTCCGTGTGCCTCGACGGCTCTCGCTCATGGGCGTGACTAGCCCATTCCGTGTGCCTCGACAGCTCTCGGTAATGGGCGTGACTAGCCCATTACGTGTGCCTCGATGGCTGGCCCTCATGGGCGTGACTAGCCCATTACGTGTGCCTCGACAGCTCTCCCTCATGGGCGTGATTAGCCCATTCCTTGTGCCTCGACGGCTCTCCCTCATGGGCGTGACTAGCCCATTCCGTATACTTCGACGGTTGGCCCTCATGGGCGTGACTAGCCCATTCCGTGTGCCTCGACAGCTCTCCCTCATGGGCGTGACTAGCCCATTCTGTGCTCGATCGAACCTACACGCTCGTAAGCTTAATGTGGTTCTGCGCAGAATTGAACCCACCAGGGACTCAATTCTCAGTTTGCTTTTAATACGAACTAGCAGCAGTAACTTTTCTTTAAGCTTTTGAAAAGCCTGCTTTTGATCAGAACCTCTAATCTCGAATCTTATCTCAGTCTAGTGATTTGCTTTCCACTCGAAAGCTCAAATTTTAGCGGCCTTTGAAATAGACGTACATATAGTCCTATAAACGTACCGTTTACAATAAGAAGGGTAGCCTCTGCCCTCTTATCTCTGGGATGTTCTTAAGGATGCTCGATACGTTGAAAAGCATGAAAACTATTATTACCCTACCTTTTCTGCATGTGAAGCTGACAAAGTTGTAGCGAGGCGGTTGTTACAAAACAAAACAACTGTTGCAGTCGCATCAGTCAGACGTTTCCCGCGATCTTCTTCGGTTGCTTCTTAAATACGCAGTCCCGACAATTGGACGAAGTGTAACTCCCGGTGAGAAAGATGCTCTGACAGTGAATGACAAAGCTATAGATAGTTAATGATCGAAAATGTCGAGTCGCTCCTTCCAATTAGCCATTGTGCTCGCTACATTCCGTTCTCTTTCTTTGTGTTTGCATTTCGAAGTCGGCAATTTCGTCATTAGTTTGCTCGCCAAGGACACGCACCTATAGCATAGTTACTAAAATCTAACGATCTATAGATTCGGATGGAACAATGGGTGCATTCGAAATGTTTTCTGTAGACATATGAGACAAATGAATTGGCTTGAAAGTCTAAATCTATAAACGGGCGAAGTGTGCAACTTTCATCGCTCATCATGCTTACCTACTAGGTTCATTATGCATGTCAAAGCAGTGACATTCAGTAGTTATTTTTCAGAGCAGAACATTTAGCCCTATTCACTCGAATCCGTCAGTTTCTTGCCACACTTCTGATGACCTGACTCTCATTCATGGCGCTCTTAAGCCTCATTTTGCATTACTTCGTCGCTTACCTGCTGTACCTGTTTATAAAGCTCTTATTAACAAGCTGCAACGCTTATACCTCGTATCTTGAGCAATCACGAATCAATCAACTTATCCCGGCCCCCCAATATCGACTAGCAGATGTGTATTGAATCGGACAAGCAATATGTGAGCAACATTCGCGGCACGCAAGCTTAAGCTTTACAGCAACAGAAACTTTACAGCATTGCCTTTTTGCCTTCGATGCTTCTTAGTAAATCTGAATAAAGTGATTTGCCCAATCAAAACGTTCCGATAGTAACTACATATCAAATTTCTTCGATGCAGGATGGATCCAGTATTTTTTATTGTGGGAGAGGTTTTCATATACTAAAAATGAATTCATTTCTATGTGGGTACATATCGTTGAGCTATGCATGCATATGCTATGTCTCCATGTCCCCCTAAAGCAGGGCATCGTCGAGGCAATCAAAGGTCCTAGGTTCTGAGTGTCACGAATGGTGATGGTGCCCACAGAGCGACGGTGGCGTCAGAATCTGTCAGGACGACTTCCAAGATCTCAAACGCCTTCGTCACCCCGGAGAAGCAGCAAATCCCCACATTGGACGAAATCACCGAGGGAATGGCCGACGCCAAGCTGTTCAGCTTTCTTTCACATGCCCGTCCACGAGAGCAGCCATCACCTCTTCGCCTTCAGCATGCGACTTGGACTGATGCGACTGCTGGGTATGCTGGGTATCCTCATCAGCATCGATGGCGTCTGGAGGGTGCACGACGACGTAGTAAGTGTACGCCTACCGACCTGAAGCAGAACCATTAGAGGCTGGACGCCTGCCTTCAGTGCCCCCGACAGTGTTGTACGCAAACAGACCACTTTGATTGCTTTGGTGCTTTTTTGAACTGAAAGCAGAGTAATAGTGCTTTTATCTCCTGGGGATCTCTCGGGTTTGGGCAGAATCGTAGGCGCCTACTGCCTAGAGCCCGGTGCAGTAGCTTCTTTGGCAATTATTTATAGTCCTGGTGTAAATATATGCATTATAAATCCAATGAGCTGCAATGCCGGGGTGTTTAGAGTTAGTACGTCGGGGTGTTTACGCTGCAAAAAATACGAATATAAATATAGGTACAGGTATATAGGTATAAGTATTGTAACACGATATATATTTCTCGTGCATTAAATGACTCCAGCCAATACGCGATCACGAGCCATTTAAGCACGATTTTAGTGTTTAATGCACGCTTTAACACATTTATATGGTGTTTCAATCTTAAATTCGCAAAGAGCCTTGTGTAGTTTTAGGCTTAATTCATACTGGTATAAGCGTCCATAGCTCAGCTTTACTCTCTCTACAGCTATCTAAACCAAAAGTCTGTTTCGTACAGCCGCACCCATAGACACTTGTGGGTTACGCGCACTTTTGCTATAGTGTCGCTGCACTTTCAGAAGCATATAGTGCCTTATTCTGGATGTTTGGTATGTAGATATCTATGGCCTAGAACCGAGTGCTTTTGAAAAAGAAGGTCTTCAATTATGCTGCTCATGTAGTAGTTAGAGTTAGTTGTTGTGGAAAAAGCTCGAATTAACAAATTCTAGGAGCTTGATTGAAAACAATCAGCTGAATTCGCAATGCAGCAGCCAACGCAGCCAACGCAGCCAATACAGCCAATGCCACTTCGTCCAGAGGGCGAGTATCATCACGGCCTATTTAATTGCTTCGAAGAATTCGGCAAGTGCAGTTTCTCTATACTAGTATATTAAGATCACTTACTCCGCTTGACCTTCTCTGGGTGGTCACTAAGCTGTAGCGTGGTTTATACCACCTGTTCACAAATGCATTCCAGGCACATGCATTATCACCTGGTTTCTACCGTGCTACACTCACGGACAAAATGCCAAAGCGGTGAACCAAAGCTGCCCATTGTGCGGCATCGGGTTTCTTTTCCTCCCAATCTGCCTCGCTGTCTTCATTCGCACCAAAATTCGCGAGCAGCAAAACATTCGGGCAACATTTGCAAAGACTGTCTGTCATTTATTTTCTGCCTGCCGTGCTCTCTAGTGCAGGATGCCAGGGAGACGAAGTACTTCGACCCCAACTACCAGGCGATGAAAATGCAAAGGGAATAATTAAATGCTCGGAACGATCGTGTTGGATGGCATTGACGAGTCACCAACTGACATTTACAAATCCCTTTGCGTGAAAGCCGCCCGACCCGTAAAAAGGGTCAGAAGTTTTGTTTTTCTCTGAGACAACTAACTGCTTGTTCAATATTTTTTGGAAATTATTCATCCAGACTTTGTGTTTGGTAGCTTCTTGCACGACTGCAGTGCTGCCTTATATGGAATAACAAAGGAGAAAATAAAAGACACAAAAATTGTTTTTGCTTTTTATAATCCCGTTTTCTCTTCTATGTAATTTTTTTTTGCTACGCATCTTTGTTTTACAGTCGCGGCTAAGTTTTTACATGCAGCGTAGGTTGTCAGCGGCCGAGAAAGTGGATCCAAACCTCAGCGAAGGGGGGGGGAAAGGAGTAAAAGCAGGGAAAGCAAGAGTTAGGTGGATGCAGCGTTCAGCTGCAAAGCCATAAAAGAAGTGGAGCTCTGGCGGTGCGACAGCGTCCGATCTTCAGCCTCCAAGGGCCCGAATGTCCGATTCTGACAAGCCGATTTGATGGCAGAAGCTGGCACCCCCTCGCCGGATGCTGTGGCCGGAGAAACCCGCAGCTGGAAGGCCGTAGCCAAAGAGCCGCGTCCTTAGTCGATGGCTCGTGGCAGGTGAGACCGCAGGGCGCGCACAGGGCAGAACGGTGACTCTTGGACAGGTGGCAGAAGAACAACATGCGGCGTCGACCGGAACTGGTTGGCCTTGGACTTTGGGAGGGCCAACTTCCAGCAGCCAGATAAAGCCGGTGGCTTGGTACTGAAACGAGACGACGTGGACGTAGGCTCGGAGGCTGGAGAAGGACCGCAAATCAGCAAAAATCTGAATGCGACCAGGCAGGTGAAAGGCCTCCAAACTGATGCTGTTCCTGATGCACAGCAGAGCCACAATCTGGTACACCTGCAGGAGCCGCGGGTCACGACGGCTCAGCCGATTGATCATGCCAGCCGCTGCGGTGCTGTTGGTGTAGGTGACAATTTTGCAGTTGTTCAGCTGAGAGCGACGGTGCAGGATTATCAGCAAAGGTGCCAGAGCCTCCTTGAAGTTGATATGAACATCCCTGAAAACACCACCGCAGTCCAGCTCCCAGTCGATGACACTCCAGAAACTCTCGGCACCCCTGTCAGTCTCCATGGCAAACTCCTCGTCAAAGCGCGGCCACAAAGCAACTGGGGGGGGGGGAGCCAAGCCAGGCTCTAAGCCACCAGGACAGGTTGGCGCGTGTCTCATTGGTCACCCAAAGCTTGCCATCAACAACAGTTGTCAGGCAGGCGAAGAGAGGACGCAGGAAGACTCTGACATGAGGGACAATCTGACAGAACCAGCTAAGCTTGCCAATCAACTTCTAAGCAGAACGCGAGTCTCCGAGTCCCCGAGTCTCCGAGCAGGTCTGAGTCAGCAGCTTCGTCGCCTCGAGAGCCTTCTTCTCGGGCAGCGACTTGGTGCCGGTAGCGGCAAACCATGTCCTAGTTGATAGTAAAGCCGAGGCGCTGCAAGATATCCAGCAGGCAATTGAAAGCAGCGAAAGCCTCGGACTCGGATTTCCCAGCCCCTGCCCAGTCATCCAGGTAGTTCCCCGTAGCAGAAAAGCCAAGCCGGTGCACATGTGCCTGGTAGCAGTGGCTGAAAGACGGTGGAAAACTTTGCAAGCTGCTTTGGCGCCGAAGGGAAGCCTGGTGTCGCAGAGCAGACTGTCCTGGCTGTCCGAGTCAAACCGCCAGGCGAGGCCTACGAGCCCGTAGTTAGCAAGCCTGATTGGCACGGACCGGTAGGCGCTTTTGAGATCAATTTTAGCCATGTAGTGTCCCGTAAGGAGATGACGAACCAGCTGCTGGACGGTGCAGTACTTGATGTGCTTCTGTTGGTCGTAGCAGTCGTTGACAGACTGGCTGGTCGGATAGGACAGGTCATGGATCAGGCGGACCCGCCCGTCGGACTTGGAACGGCGCCACAGCATACAGAGCGGTGCAGCAGGGCGGAGGCGTGGTTCTTGGACGAAGTCAAAGGCGGTTGGCCAGAATTTGTGAGACAACGCCCAGCATCAGAAAGTCATGGTCTGTGTGTCGTCGTTGAGCAGAACACTCCAGGCGTCAGGATGCAGGTCAGACGAGATGAGCAGCAAAGAAGCAATAGCAGAAAATTCGGTATTAAAATCAGGCAATCAGCTGGGTAAAATGGCATCAGTTGTTTGCACTCGCACCGGTCACGTGACCGACAGCTGTCCGGTGAGTGATGGGTGCAGCGCCTGCGTGTGAGCATGGGCCGAATGCGATATCGCCAGGCAGCCTTGGATTTCGCAGACGTGGCGGAACTTGCAGTTCTGGCGGGTGCACCCCGACTCGGAGTTGAAGCGCAGACACATCGGCCTGGTTGCCGCTGGGATTTTCTGCTGGGCTGCTTAGCGAACGTGAACCGCATGTTTCTGGGTGCGTTGACGGGTGACGTTGTACAGCTGAGGGGGGAATTTATGTGCTCTGCAGATCAGATGCAACTTGCGAGTCGAGCCTGGCGAGCCTGGCAACTATTAGCGGCCTCCCTCATCCCAGATTCAAGAACCTCGGGAAACTGCAGCAGACCGGCATGTGTAGGTGTTTTGCTCACCCGATGATGGCCGAGGCTGAGCCGTCAAGTGCTGCTGAGTGTGAATTGCTTTTGCTGAAGATCCCGCGATGACAGCCTTCCAGGATTTGAACCTGGGCGCCTCGCCCGCGCTGCCGATGCCGTCCTCGGCGTCCGGAGCAGAAATCATCTCGGAGATTCTTCGTCAGCTTGCTCTCTAGCCGAGTGCTGCGGCCCGTAGTAGGCAGACCTCGATCTGTTTCGCAGCAGCTCAATCTTGAGTTGGCGCACGTTGAGTCGCTTCGGGTTGGCACTCATGGCGACGGGTGAGCAAAATGTGAGAAATGGCGCGGAGACTTAATTAGACAGCAGCAGGACGCATGAGACTTAAGACAGCGCACCCCGGTGCGTCTATGACTAACACACCTTACTCAGAGAGTAACGATTGCAGTAATGCGTATGTATACGCAGGCATACGTATTTGGCATGAAGCTCTGAAGCAGCTAACAATGCATGTACATGGTTTATATATACTTACGTAACGCTAACCGTAATAATATATATTAAGCTGTGAGAAAGTCGCATTATATCCTTTAGTTTATTTTCAGACTAAGGATTAATCTTTGTTGCATTTTCCAGATCAACAACAACAGTGAAGGACGTATGACCGTGATTTGAAAGTACATTCACTTGAATGCAATTGTACAAATTCACAGGTTTTGAATATTTTCCAAGGACCACTGTTATATAATACAGTGGTCCTTGATATTTTCATGATAGCCCACCTCCATGTAGCCCCATGCTCTAATACAGATACTAATACAAGGATCAATGCAATTTAAGCCTAGAAAAAAAATCTTTACAGAATTTTGTTTTCATACATGTAATTCCAAACAAATGTCAACTGTGTAGACTGCCGGAAGTTGTATATACGAGTAGATTGTTCATAACAAAAGGAAGTAATATTGTATTTATTCAAGGCACCTGATGCGAAAATATTCAAAATTATACAAAACCAAAAACATACAACACATGCATATCTAGAAGCCAAAATTTAGATTTTAGGGCCTACGCATATTTGATCATTGAGCTAGGCCGTTGCTTCCTTTCTTGGAAATATAGATCTAGATTCTACTTTAAAGATTCTCAAGATTCTTCTAAAGATTCTAAAGATCCAGGATCATTCGAAGGCTAGGCTCTAAGAAATAAATGATTTTTCTATTTAAATGATGAGGTTTATTTAGATAAAATGTAAATAATTCATGCGCGAAATATGAAATTATTGCTTAAAATGAATGCCAAATGAGCCTCGAATTCTAGAAGCTTCAAGGTTTTGATATTTATTAGGCTATACGAGTAATGAGTTTTTATAAAAAGTTAAATTATAATTATAAACATGATTATAATAATAAGGTGCAGTTTATTTACCTTTGGCTTTATTTTATAGTTTGTTATATTTAGTTTTAAAAAGAATGCAAAAATCAAACTATTCTTTTAAAATTTAAGTCTTCATTGACCACTACACTAGTCACTAGAGTAGCTTATAGGCTTATGGCTTAGGCCTAGCATTTTTTGGGGTGCTAATCAATTTGACAATGGAGATAATGAGAGATTAACTAAGGGCAGATTTGTCAAAAGCCAAATAAGTTTTTCATTATAATTCAATAATTGTAAATTTAAATTTAAAATGATTTAATTGGTATTGCAGCCTATTTTTTTAGTTTACTATATTAATCAGTATATATTAGAAAAATTTTCCTAATATTTTTAAAATGGCAATCCTACACTTCTGTTCGGTAAATTATTTTGACACTGAATTTTAAACAGGCGTGTTAAATAACAATGTAACCAAACAAAACTGAAACAGTGGAACATGGTAGCAGTCTGTTAGAGCGCATAGTCACTTAGAGTGTGTCTGCAGGTCATTAAAGTGTCTACAATAGATAGTAATGTCCAATCCAGTATAGGATAGCCCCAAATGGACATTGGGGATACAGACAACGCCAAATTGAAGCTAAAAAAACAAGCAGCCCATAAGCAACAGCTCCCTTAAACTGACACCCCCTTAAACTCTGTTCGCTCAAACTTTTGGCCATAGACACAATGCCAATCAACGTCCATACATGCGCAACTGCTGGCCGACCTGGCCGATCCGGCCACCGTAAATCGTGGCTGACCAGGGGTAAGTCGCAAAATTGAGTCAACCAAAAACAGAAAAACACAAGAACCAAGAAAGGCAAGAGGAAAGCAAAAGAAAGAGCAGTTCAGGGAAAATGGTGAAGCAAAAGAAAAACAATTCGCAAAAGAAGCAAACTAAGTTGTAAAAATAATCAGGTAAGTCGCAAAAAGGATTAAGTAAGTCGCAAAAAGGATTAGGTAAGTTGCAAAAAAGATTAAGTAAGTCGCAAAAAGGATTAGGTAAGTCGCAAAGGATTAGGTACTGGTAAGTCGCAAAAAGGATTAGGTAAGTTGCAAAAAGGATTAAGTAAGTCGCAAAAAGGATTAAGTAAGTCGCAAAAAGGATTAGGTAAGTCGCAAAAAGGATTAGGTAAGTGGCAAAAAGAAGCAACTAAGTCGCAATAAGAAGGAAGTAAGTCACAATCAGAGGCAATCAGGGGGTAGTAGGTGCAAGTGTGGCAGGAGAGCAAAAACAGAATAGAAGCCTTCAACCATAGACAAGATCTTTGAAATCAGAAGCCCGCGTCAACAGTTTCCCATTGATTTCTTAAACTCTGGAGCAGGGGTTGGCAAACTCCGGCTCGCGAAGCCCCTCTATCTGGCCCTCGCCCCTCGGGTTCTTTGAAACTTCTTAACTAGCAAGGTTGGTGTCTCTTCAACTCTCATCTCTCTCTTCTTCTCTACCTTGCCTCCCCTCTTCTCTCTCTCCCCCTTTTCCCTCTTCTCTCTCCTCTCATTTTTACTCTCCTCTCTTCTCCCCCTTTCTCTCTACCCTTTCTCCTCAATGCCCTCTTCTCTCCTCTTATCTTCAGTAAAAATATGTGCATATTTTCTTACTTCAAAGTAGAGGGAATAGAAGATTAGAGATAAGCAAACAGAGGAGAGGTGAGCGATGCGATGGGAGAAAAGATAGAAGAGGAGAGAAAAGCTGAGGGAGGAAAAAGAGATGAGAGAAGAGGAGATTAGAGGAAAGAGGAAAGAAAAGATGATGGATGAGATCAGAAGAGAGGAAAGAGGAAAGAGGAGAGAGTAGATGAGAGAAGAGAGGATAAAGAGGAAATGAGAGGAGAGTGAAGAGAGGAGAGATGATAGAGTAGAAAAGAGAGGAGAGATAAGATGAGAGAGTAGAGTGGAGAGAGACGAAAGGGAAGATAAGATGAGAGAGTAGAGTGGAATGAAGAGAGACGAGAGGAGAGATAAGAATGTAGAGAGGAGACAGAAGAGATAGGAGAGGAGAGGAAAGAGAGGAGAGAGGAGAGGAAAGAGAGAAGGGATAATGGATGAGAGAGAAAAGAAAAAGAGGATGAGAAGATTGAGGAATGGAGAGAATTTGCAAAGGCCTCAAATCTTAGTTTAACATGCATTACTCCCATCTTTGCCTTTTTCCTAATTGCTAACAAGTTTTTGTTTGAGCATGACTTCAAATTTAGAATCTATGCAAAAATAGTTCCGGGAATTAGAATTCAGTGGTTTAAAAATCTGTGGGTTTTCACAGCTTGTATCTCTACTGGATTCGTATTCTGCATCTGATGAGCCATCTGAATCAGGGCTCTCATCTTCCATGCCAAATCGTCTAGCAAATCGTTCTTGAGCTATAGGTCACACTGTATTCACTTCACTTACTTCTGGACATTCATGAATCATGACTTTTTAGTATGCTCACTACACTGTACTGACAATTTACTAATTGCTTCATGCCGCCACTAGATGACATACTGATTAGCTGTTATAAAAACGCGGAATCTGCACGCAGCACTAATTAGCTGGCGAGGCATTTAGCTTTAAGAATATGGTCATAGTTACTCCTGCCGTTTACCTAAAGTTTTTGCTTGGCTCTTTCATAGGTAAGTCGCATTTTTTATCAAAAACTAAGTCGCACGGCCAGCGTAATTTCAGAAGTTGCGCATGTATGTCAACGTCATTTGACTCGGTGGTACGAATTCAAATGTTAAAATAATTTACCGAACGGAAGTGTAGGATTGCCTTTAAAACAATGTCAATGATATTTTTAGTCAATGTAGGCCTATATAAAGTGGGGGTGGAGTAAAAAAAAAATTGGTATTGGTATTTGATTTGAAATTTGGTTCTTGGGTTTTCTTTGAAAGCCAGTTGGTATTGCATTTGCACAAATAAATCCAGAAAATTGCACAGACAAATCACAACAAATTACTGAATTAACAAATCTTCTGTTTTACTCCGACAGCTGGGTTTTCAAGTCTAGGGGGAGAGTAGTCGTAATTGTAATGGAGTGGTTGTAAAAGCAGCATGGTTGTTCAGTAGATGATGAGCACCGGAAATCCTGACACTGTGAATTAGGCTACTGTGTCAATTTGCTAAGCTTGTTACTTTCAGTAGGGTAGTTGCTGCTACAACCATAAATTATGTATTATAGAACGAATAAGTCTCAGAGTTTTCTTTGAGATGAGATCTTTGGTTATTTTATGTCCTATAGAAGTTTATTAGGTATTGTTTATTAGTGAATCAGCAGGCTTATTAAAAAAAATTAATAATGCTTTTACTAAATAAACTTATTGCTACAGATTATGTTTAAAACAAAGATGATATTTGCGGGCGCCAGTGCGGAAAGGCTAGTTAAAAGTAAAGTTGAACTAAACTGGCAATACGCAGAACAAAACAAGGGAACAAAACAAAAAACAGGAAAACAGAAACCACAGGAAAAGAAAAAAACTAACATTAGGCGGCACATCATAGGCTATATAAGTATTAATAAGGGAGGTCGCAGTCAACGAGTGGGGCAGTTGCTGGTCACACCAACGGACCAAAAGTCCCGGGTGTGGATACTACGGATAGAACGGCTTACTAACATGCAAAAATGAAAAATAAAACAAAATTTTGAACAAAATTCTAGCGGGGGGGGGGGAAACTGCTTTTCCATAGAATGGGATAACAAAAAAACATTTGCTAGACCTCCAATTGACAGAAAAATGACAAAAAATAATCAGCAAGTGGACAAGAAAGTTAATGTTTGTAGCAGTGTAAAAGGGTTATTAAAATGAATGGTTATTTAAAATTCAAAACTAAACTAGTGGCACCCAATTGCCACATGCGTGGGGTAGCCGGCAGTTGAAAAACTTTTAGCAGCAGCCGCTGCCTCCTTGTCCTTGGTGTCCGTGGCTGGCTGCTCGGCCACCTTGTTGCCCCGGGCCAGGTTCTTGGGGTTGGTGGTTCTTGAAATCCGGGTTGGTCACTGGCCAAGCTGGCAATTCAGGCATTTTTGCAAAAGTATTCAATTTGGGGGTAATGCCTCCCCTGTGAGTTGGGTGCTCAAATATTTGCAGATTACACTACAGCAGGGTCTAATCTGCTGGCCGTGAGTGTAGTTTTGCAGCCTCTTACCAATGAGTGTGGCTGTGGATTTTAGGGCCTGCATGATGTCATGAGCCGGGAACTGCCAGGCAAGGCTGCTCCAGTTTTGACAGTTGTTTGCAGCTTTAGATCCTAGGCCGCTCGCTATCTCCTAGTATAGTAACTCTACCAATTGTTGCGTGGGCTCTAAGGCGGCTGCGGCCAGGGCCTCTGAGTTGTTGAGCTAGGCATCTGGCCATCTCTGGCTGGTGTCGTCATGCCAGTCAGCCAGTGGCAAAGGTGGCATCAAGTAGTCTAGCTCCAAGAGCCGCACAATATCATCGAGCTCGTTATGCATGGGGTGACAGCACAGCACGAACCCGGTCAAGCAAGGGTCTGGCCATGGGTCTGGGCTTGGATTTGGCCCCATTGGAACTCCATCTTCCTCAAGTAGCTTGAGTAGCGGTTGCTGTCTAGGTGGAGCTTTGCCTCCCCACATTGGGTCGTCGTACATGATAGAGACAGATGATATTCGAGGAAGCAAAAGGGGAATAAATATGGTAAGCAAAAATATAAGATATGTATAGGAACAATATGAAATTGTACAAAATTGGCTGGCAGAATATAGTAATTGATAACAATGAGCGCAAGTAATAATTACAATGAGAAAAATCAGTCCAAGCCAAGTCGCGGTTTAAATACTCCAAAGGTTGTCCACTGGATGGACAAAGGGGAGGGGTCCAACCAAAGGAACTAGCCACCACTTGTATGCACTCTAAGGTGGGTACGCACAGGGATATGGTGGATAAATGAAACAAAAAAGCAATAAAACAGATAACCATGCAGCAAGGGGGTCCAAAATCAAATGAAATGAATGGGGTGCCTGAGCGGCTCACATAAGATGGGTTGGCAGTTAGAATAGCTGAATAGCGCGTAAACAGTAACTTGAAATAGATAGAAAATGTGGAAGCAATTGGCTAGCTCTTTCATACTAAGATAATATTGAATGAACAGTTTAGCGACTGGGGCTCCATAAGGAGTTACAGGAGCAAGGGCACACAAAATGGCACTGGGAAAGGGAGCCTAAATTGGCTGCCCATAAAACATTCCTAGGCTTGAGCAAAATTCAACAAAGAGCAGGGGTCAAGTCATCTCAAATGCCCTCCGCTGAGGACAAGGTCTGGATCCAAGGCGCTTGACCTAAATAGGGCACAGACAGATTGGCCCATAAATGGCGGGCTCATAAAATAGCAGAAAGAGGGAGGGACCTTCAGTTTTAATCAAACTGGAAGGTTTACAAGAGTGATTGCTTTTCTCCAGAAGCATAAGGAAAATGGGATACTTCTACACTTTGATTGCATGCTAAGAAGTTTACAGAGAAGGGGATGCACAAAATCATATGAAAATGTAAGATAATGGTTTTACCATATCGCATTTAATAAATATGGTTGCATTGATTAAATATTGTCACATTAGTGCATGCTTTTACTGCAAAGCATAAATATATAAACAATGCAAGGG
>NIVC01002314.1:0-10000 GCA_002269645.1 Macrostomum lignano
TTGAGTTTGAACTTGGCTTATGTTTTGAGTTTGCGCTAGGGTCGCCAGAGAAACTGTGGCATTTGTAGATTCAGGAGACTTAATGTGAATAAGTAGCAAGCCACTTTAGCTAAATGAATAATATTTGAAATTTAAATGCCCATTAGTCCTGATGCGTCAATTCAAACTAGGTGTACAACAGATGAGGCACAGTCAGAGGCACAGTTGGCCACATTTTACCATCATCGGCCTGGCAACAGGCCAGCACCAGGCTGCGACCTCTACTTATAGCCAAAGATTGACCACCAGTCCAGGCCAATCCGCCAACCACTTCGTCGCCAAACTCGGCCATAGACGCTATGGAGAACCTGTCCGGCTTAGGCAGACTCACGATCATTGGGGCACTTTCTAAGAAATCGACAACGTAGACGCCGCCGTCGCTGGTGGAAGCCGCAGCAACTGGCTGTCTGGCTTCGCCGCCTCCAGAGCAACGAACTCGAGTCAGCCTGCTGGAAGCCACTCGCCCCAGCTGCACCTCCGCTGCACTCGAACTCTGACCCCGCAGATCGTGCAGCCTCAATCGGCCGTCGATCCCGCCAGTTACTAAGCGACAGTCGTCGAGCCAATCCAGACAGCGCGCATAGCAACCGTCGTTGCCAGGGAAACACGCCGCCGACGCCACTACTCCGGAAGCTGCAACCAGACGCTGTCGGAGGTCCCAAACTCGAACCCGACCGTCGGCGGAGCAAGTTGCCAATCGGTCAGACTTCGTCGATCCGGCCGCAGACACGAGCGGCGACGCGCTGCCACCGGCCGTCCAAGTGTTCAAGGACACGAGCCCGCCGTCTGACTCCACCTGCCACAGTTTAACCTGCCTATCCGATCCGCCACTAATCGATACGAATCGACATTCGTCAGTAGTGGTCGAATTTCCCACCGGGGTCAGACAGGCCACGCCAGAGTCGTGCTCAGTTCGAAGGCTGCAATGCCGCTCGCCAGCCAGCGGATTCGTCACCGCCGCCACGCTGCCATCGTCACCGGCAAGCGCCAGCAGACGTCGCTGCTGACTGCCGATTGGCAGAAAGCAGCAGTCGCTGATGCTCAACCGCTGCACTTTATCCCGGCCTAGTGGGCCTTCCAGCACTAGCGGAGCGCAGGCTGGCGTAGAATAGCGGCCGTCGCCGCAGCGGGGCCGGTTGCCAATGACAACCGTAGAAACAGTACGCGACCCTGCCACAGCCTGCCTGTGATGGTGTTCACAGCTACGGCTACTACTTGATCTTGTCCGACTGGGACACCGTCCAAACCGACTGACTCGCCTTCGGCCGAGCCGAGGCCGCTGGCAACGCTGACGGATTCGAATCGATGGGCTCGCTGGTTGAGCAGCTGGTGACAAGTCTCTCCTGGATTCATCTGCTGTGGCTGCTTAGCAGACCAGTCACCCCCGCCTTGTTGATCCGTCTGTACAGACTGAAATTTGTTTCCAACAGCAAAAATTATGAAAATGTAAAATAAATTGGACCGACTTTAGAGAGACCTAATTTGGACAAAAGTACTAATATAAAAACTCGCACGATATGTTCACACAAAATCCAAACCCAACCGATGTTTGTTACACAAATCCAAACGATATATTCACACAAATTAAAACGATATTCACACAAATTGAAACGATATATTCACACAAATTCAACGATATGTCACACAAACTCGACGACTCAATAGACTCACTCGAAGGCTCACAAAAAACAAAAGGCCACTAATGAAAGTTATACTAGCTTTAAAATTATATAAAATAAATAAACAATAAAGAGACATTTAGTGAACCAAAACCTTGTGAATATATTAATATATGCATAACGTTTTGTTTTATCGATGTATTTCAAACAAGAAAAGACCTAATTGAATTGCATTGCATTGCTTTCAACAGTCTTTAGACTTGTGGAGAAATGCCGAAATAAATAAGGGTGTTTAAAAAATTGATGCATAGCCCTGGATGGGGTTTGGCCATAGAAAAATGCACTACAGAGACAGGCGGAAAAATGCTGAGAACATCATTTCCTTTAACACATTAACAATAGTGATGTACAAAGTTAAAATCTTGTAGTTTGTCTTCTAAATTGTTTTCCCTTTATTTTGTTGCCGCCCCAACGGGGGGCGCGATGCTAGTCCACTATACTAAAAATTTAGTACGTAAGTGATAGTTGAGATTCTGTAATTCTAGAAACCAATAACAACTTTAAATAGGCAAATTAAAGTCTAAACCAGGCTTTCAAAAAAGCGTCAAGACCCATCCATCCCCTCACTGTAGCAGCAGTCCTATAATCTACCACAGAAACATCAAACACTCTCAGCCTGCTTAGCAGCAAAAATTCGGTCAATGTTTTCACAGCCAGACTCGAATTCAGCGGCCTTGGCAACAGCGATTGGCCAATCCAATCGGGCAGTTTAGCTCGGACAGCTGGCCGAGAGTAGCGACTATCCAGCAATACTATGGCTGCGTAATCTGATTTGTGACGAATAGCCCGACCGATGCACTGATTGACAGCTCGCATGCACAGGCTCTCGTAGTGGGCGCGACCGGCGTTCGGACCGAATCTGGGGAGGGGGGGGGTTGTTGGTGATTTCAGATTAGTGTATTTTTTTATTACACCTGCCCTAATTGGGCCAGATGTACAACCGACAGCTCAGCTGCACACTCTCAATTACCCCAGCTAAATCTGGCACCCATTTTACAGCTGCGTGAACTGAAGCAATGCAGAGTTAAGTGTCTCTTGCTCAAGGACACAAATTGTTCCAAGTGAAAATCGAGAATCGAACCCCCGACCTTTCAGTCAAGAGTCCGACGCTCTAACCATTATGCTACAATCTCCATTCGTGTGCAATTCTTGTAACAGATGCTAGCAACTATGACAAATCCCAGTGACCAACCTGTAACCAATCGCAGCGGTAGAAACTGGGTGGAAATGAGGATAAATAGCAAAGCAAAACTAAGCGAAGCAATGGAGAGAAGTGGGAGGAAGGAGATATGGAGGAGAGTAAGGGGAGAAGGGATGGGAGATAAAAGAAAGGATGCGAGAGTAGAGGGGAGGGAGGGAGGCTAAGAGAAGAGGTAAGAGATGTGAGAGTGGGGAGGGAGGAGAGGGTGAGGGGAGAGAGGGAGGTGGCGAGAGGAGAGAGGGTGAGGAGAGGGAGAGGGTGAGGGAAGAGGGAGGGCGAAGGATAAGAGTGGTAAAATAATAAAGAAAGCAAAATCAATAATGAGGATAAAGCAATGAAAATCATCCCGAATCGAATCAATCAACCAACTACCCACCTGTCAGACAGATAGGCCATAGTCTCAATCAGCTCAGGCGAGCCCTTATTAGGATAGGGCATCCCCAGCATAACAACGCACCGACCAAAGTCGTCAGCAAAATTGATACCCTCGGACAGTCGGCCGCCAACCACGGCAAAGAGGATGGCGCCGCCAGCTGTCACGGCGGCAGTCTGGTAACGCTGCAACAGCGGTTCGACCTCGGCAGCAGCCCGAGGCTCCCGAACAGGCGCTTCCGGTGGCACAGACGAGCCAACCGGCCGTCCGACTGCCAGCGACTATGGACGGCCGATTCCCAATCGTGCGACGGGAAGAACACAACGGCTCCGGATGGGACGGCCGACAACAGGTCGACTAGGGCGTCGCCTGCGGCTGTTAATAGATCTGGCTGGTTTTTGGCAGACTGAGTGAAGCACAACTGGTGTCCAGCGTTGCTGCTGCTGTCGTAGCGATCGACAACTAACGCTAGCACGTTCCGCTTGTCAACCACGTGACCGCATGAGAACTGCTCTACCTGGATTAGTTGATTAAGAAAAGTTAGAAGTGCAAGTTTTAATTCAGTACAAAGGGGATGTGAACTGAAGCTCCAGAATGGAGCTCGAATGAGGCCAGCAGACCAAACCGACTGGAATCGATAACTTGTCGGACCAGATGACTATAACCGTCTGGACATTTGGCCCTTACTCTTAACGAATGGATTTCAACCTGAGTCAATCCTCATGTCATCGATTTTATGCCAGACGCTGATTTTAAAGATGCAGAGGGAGGGTGGAGTAAGGTGGGCTTGGATTTTTGCGAAAATTCGATTGGTCCTCCCGAACCATTTTTGCGGGTCGCCTCCTAAGGTGGGGGGGGGGGCGACCGCTTCCCCACCCGCCAGCCCGAGTGGCGCTTATGGCACCTTATGGTCTTAGGCAATTAGACCGTAAAAAAGTCGCGGCCTAAACCAAAAACTGAAATGTGAGGGCCATTGACTCGCTTCTTGGTTTCCAAAATAATCACTATCCTTAACATGGCTTAAGGGCTGCATAACACTGCGCGTCCTTGAGATAAACTCTAGAGCCTAAAGTTCACATGAAATCCCCATTTATCCCATTTCTTCCCCACGACCCAGTAGAATAGACTCGGGTGGGATGTGTCAGCGTTTGTAGTCATCTGGACTGACAAGCTATCGATTCCAGTCGGTTTGGTCTGCTGGCCTCATTCGAGCTCCATTCTGGAGCTTAAGTTCACATCCCAGTAACATAGACCATATTCTCACTCACTTAATCTCTATCTCACAGACCTTCACTCTATCAACGCAGACACTAATATTCACCAGCCAATAGAAATGAAAAATCCCCACAGACCTGACTGCAGCCAGCGGGCACGAACAGCTGGGTGATGAGATCATCCACCGGTCGCATTGTACCGCCGGCAAGGATGACGCAACGCGATTGTTGAACAACTTCGGCGAAATGCGAAGCGGGATTCAGTAGGAGGTACTTCAGGTGGGCGCCCGGCTGAAGCAGGACTCGCCCGTCATCGTCTGCGCTGAGCAGAGCGGATAGGAAGGCCTGGTTGTTGAATAGAAGAAATTGGAGAGTTGTTCATGGGCTCATTATTGGGTCATAAGTAGATTATTTGGCCATAAACTGATTATTGGGTCACAAGCTGAGGATTTAGGTCACAAGCTGAGGATTTAGGTCAAAAGCTAGGGAATTGGGTCATAAGCACAGGATTTAGGTCATAAAATGATTATTGGGTCATAAGTTGAGGATTTAGGTTATAAATAGATTATTAGGTCATAAGCTGAGGATTTGGGTCATAAGTTGAGGATTTGGGTCATAAGTTGAGGATTTAAGTCATAAACTGAGGATTTTGGCCATAAGTTGAGGACTTGGGTCATAAGCTGAGGATCGGGTCATAAACTGAGGATTGGGTCATAAGCTGACTGTAGTTTCATAAGCAGAGGATTTGGTCATAAGCGGAGGATTGGGTCATAAGCTGACTGTAGGGTCATAAGCAGAGGATTTGATCATAAGCTGATTATAGGGACATGCCTAGATATTGGTTGTTCCTATTAGTCGTGACAGAATTGGCCATCTCATTAGAATATAGTCGGTAGATCTGATATAAAAGCTGGGATTAGGACCCAATAATGACAAGTGGTATCGAAGGCTGATCGATCCATACTGATTGTGGTAAATAACCAACCTGCATTTGCAATAAAGGCGCCTGTTTGCCTTCCCCAGAGCCGCTACCGCCGCCTACTACGACGCCCTTTTTTGAACCTCCAGCACCACCATCGCCGACTTTCCTCGACAGGCGAGCCTCTTTCAATCGGCGCAGCAGATCTGGCACGTCTACATTGTCGATGCCGCAGTGCAGGTGGAACTCCGTGACGCCAAATACCTTGACGCAAGTGGAGTCGGCTGTAGTAGAAGAACTGGAAGTGCCGATATTTGAACCGGAAGCACCAACTTTAGAGCCGGAAATGCCTACTTTAGAACCGGAAGTGCCGATATTTAAACCGAAAGCACCAACTTTAGAGCCGGAAATGCCTACTTTAGAACCGGAAGTGCCGATATTTGAACCGGAAGCACCAACTTTAGAGCCGGAAGTACCAACTTTCGAGCCGAAAATGCCGATTTTAGAATCATAAGTGCCGATATTTGAACAGGAAGTGCCAACTTTAGAACTGGGAGTACCTTTAGCAAAAGCAAGACTTTGATCAGGAGAACCGGAAGAAACAACAGTCGAACAGGAAGTACGAGCGGCAGTTTTAGAAACGTCACCATCTACAGCGGCCAACAACTGCTTAGCAACCAGTCGAGCACGCCGCACCATCAGCAGATTCTGAGGTGCTAAACGACTAAGATATCGCGCCTCGTATTCGGCTAATTGATCGACAGCCAAGCGCAGATGTCCGACAGTCAAACAGACGCTGTGCACACCCGCTAGAGTCTCTAATAGGTTGTGCGCCTCGTCAATCACAAGGACGTGACCGCGCAGATTTAATCCGGTTGCTGCTCTTGTGCCCCGATGTAGCAAAGTCTGGTAGGGTAGCAACAACAGCTGGGCTAGCGGAGCGGCCCGGCGCGCTGCGTAATATGGACAGGCGCGCCGCTCGCGGCCCAATCTGGCCAGATCTTCAATGTCTAACGGGGGGCCCCGTAGAGCCTCGCGAGCCAGACTGTCTATGGCGGAGCGTCGATAATAGGGACACCCGCCGCCACCGCCGCAGCCGCCGTCGTCTTTAGCGACGCGAGCTCGTTTAGCGGGAGGCGATTTGTCACCTCGATTTTCTTTGCCGGGTTCTGTGAGGAAGAAAAAAAATAAGCCGGAAATCTAGCATTACTACTTGAATTAGTGGTTATAATGAATAGGAATGAAGCAACAGGTCTTTGTCACTCTATGGGAGTAGGACTGGTGTGAAGCATTAGGTCTTTGTCACTCTATGGGGGTAGGACTGGTTTGAAACATTAGGTCTTTGTCACTCAGGGAGTAGGACTGGTGTGAAGCATCACGGCTTTGTCATAAAGGTAGATCTTTTCATAAAGAATTGGAATGAAGAATGAGCTGTTTGTCACTTTTAAGAAGAAAAGACATGTATGAAACATCAAGTCTTTGTCAATTTAGCGAATCCGAAGAATCTAGTCTTTGTCCACTTTAAAAAGGAAGAATTCAAATAAATAGACACCCTTTTGACTCGGTTACTTTAATAAAGCAAAACCATGAAGGAAAGTCGCTTCCCCGTTAATTGACAAGCTTAAGCTTTCACGCACCAGCCTTGTTTCCGGACGATTTCCTTCTCAATTCCAAGCATCTCTCATTAATAAGAGCCGAGGCGCCAAGAGCCGTAACATCCGAATTGACGCATAAACAGTTGCGAGCTGCCAGACTAACAGCCGACAGCTTATTGGCATGCACCGTACGACTAAACTCCTTACGAATTTGCGACAACTGCGAATGAGTCCTCGAGGCAAACAAAATCTTTGTCGGCTCTACGGCAGTCGATTCTTCGACACTGTCAATTTCTTCGTCAATGCGATCTTCCAAGTCAGCTTCTTCGTCCGATTCGCCAGATCGAATTTTCTCCAATTTTTGCAAAGCTTTCTCACGCGCTTCTAATTTGGCGCGTTCGGCATCGTTTTGGCGCTGACGCTGGCGCTTGGCCGCAAACTCTGCGATCCAAGCGTCGGGCGAAGCGGTGGAGCTGGATTCCACGGAATCCGGATTCAATTCCGCAGTTAAACTTGACAAGCTGAGCTTCTGTCTGCGAGCATTTAAAGAAGGATTATTAAACTTTTTAATAAAACTCAAACCATTTGTATCGAGAAGTTTAAAATCCAAGAACTAGTGGCTATTATCTTGGAATAATAATCAACTTATCAGTGCTTATTACAATAACAGTAAGAAATAGCTAGCGTCTCTAGCGACAATACGTAATTGGGGGGGGGGGGTACGAGATAGCCTCGGGGTTGACTCACGCCAGTTAAACTCACTCGAATACTTTCTGTACAGTGTACATGTAACTTCTCGCCCAATAATAAATCATGATTAAGTTTCCGCAATTGAATTGTCTAGTCGCGGGCATTTTTAAACTATTGACAGGCTTAAAAAATTCTTCAAAAGCTACCAATTTTGCAGTAGCACTTTGAGAGTGAGTACTCATAGGGGTAATCTTGCGGCAATTTTTTTAAGTCGAGATACGTACGAGACAGTCAATCCATGTTAGTGCTGTATTTAACATAGCACCAAGTCTCGGTGGGCGAGAAACGCGTTTAGCACACTCTGAGTTAGTGGTCTTTTGGCCATAGACATTCTCAGCTGGTGTGCTTACTGTGCCTTTCAACCACTTTTCAATACGAGTAGGATAACTAAAACTACAACCTTTATTTTTAGAGGTACATCGTTAACAACACAAAGTTGTTCCAAAATTTGTTGTTTTTATTGTTCTAGTTACTTCATATCAACTTCCTAGAATACTCTCAGCAACTCAGCAACATTGAAAAGTTTCCAACCTCTCGCCAGCCGTGTATATTTAAAGTTTCAAAACTGGTTTTTGTCGCCGGACTTGTGCCATAGACGATTGATGATTTCGTCAACACGCACTTGTGTCATTGATGCTTCATGTGGTGGCGTGGGAACAGCGTCCTCCAAGACGAAAAACGCCCCACCGCATCGCAAAGCCGCTGTGGCGCATCTGAAGAAACTGCTGCACCTGCGAACCTTGCGCTGGCCGTCCCGATCACCGGACATGAATCCCATAGAGCACGTTTGGGATTACCTGAAGCGCTCGATTCGGCACGACAATCCGCCGCAAAACGTTGCCCAACTGCGCGAATCACTGTCTACTGCATGGCAACAACTACCGCAAGATTTTCTGCGACGCCTGGTTCTGGGGATGCCCCAGAGAGTGAGCGCTCTGCTGCACGCACGTGGCTGCTATACGCGTTACTGACCCTGTTCTGGGCAAGTTGTCACCCATGCTCGCGTACTTTGTTTCTTTGCTGTTCCTTTGCTTCGTTCGAATCCGGATTATATATTAGTCTATGGCTCAAACCACGAATATCTCCACCCACCAAAACGTTGACCCTTCGCGCGCTAGGGTGGAAACTTTTTAATGTTGCTGAGTGTATATATTTAGTGATCGACAACAGGTTTTGGAATTTTTCTGTATAATTTCAAGTTGTCTTGATTTTCGTTAAATAAAACTTAGCTTGCGTTCAAGATACTAGCCATTATTTCTTAAAGCCAATTTAAGTACTTCAAGCAACTGAAAATTTTCACCTCTCATATTCTTCGTTAAGCCAGGTAAGACAAGCGCACAACAAGCTGAGACTTTTTCCTGTTCCGGTTGGCGACTCAAAAATTCCTGCTCGTTGACCACCAGAGAGGGTTGCGTGAAGCCGACGCATCAATTGCAATTGGATTGGATAAGGCTCGAAAGGGAAATCGAACTCACGACGGGTTGAGTTCGGTACCAACGATTGTGACTGATCAGTATCTGTTTTTAACTCAGCTATTTTCTTGTCCGTTGCACTTCTTTCTTCAACAGGAGTCTTCTCTGTTGCACTTCTTTCTTCAACAGGAGTCTTCTCTGTTGCACTTCTTTCTTCAACAGGAGTCTTCTCTGTTGCACTTCTTTCTTCAACAGGAGTCTTCTCTGTTGCACTTCTTTCTTCAACAGGAGTCTTCTCTGTTGCACTTCTTTCTTCAACAGGAGTCTTCTCTGTTGCAGTTCTCATACCAACAGGAGTCTTCTCTGTTGCAGTTCTCATACCAACAGGAGTCTTCTCTGTTGCAGTTCTCATACCAACAGGAGTCTTCTCTGTTGCAGTTCTCATACCAACAGGAGTCTTCTCTGTTGCAGTTCTCATACCAACAGGAGTCTTCTCTGTTGCAGTTCTCATACCAACAGGAGTCTTCTCTGTTGCAGTTCTCATACCAACAGGAGTCTTCTCTGTTGCAGTTCTCATACCAACAGGAGTCTTCTCTGTTGCAGTTCTCATACCAACAGGAGTCTTCTCTGTTGCAGTTCTCATACCAACAGGAGTCTTCTCTGTTGCAGTTCTCATACCAACAGGAGTCTTCTCTGTTGCAGTTCTCATACCAACAGGAGTCTTCTCTGTTGCAGTTCTCATACCAGCAGAAGTCTTCTCTGTTGCAGTTCTCATACCAACAGGAGTCTTCTCTGTTGCAGTTCTCATACCAACAGGA